>JARPRH010000866.1:460020-482985 GCA_031763665.1 Calameuta haemorrhoidalis
TTCTTCGAATGAAAGCTCGACGGTAAATCATATCGAGCGTGAAAACACGATACTTTGTATTTGTCCAATAAGCGAGTATCTATAGTCTGTGCGCGTTAACTCTTGTGCAATGTTAAAGGACTTCTATGAGAAAATTCTATATAATACTCCTATGATATATATATATATATACACACATACTATATAGATCAACCCCCTCATACGTCACTTAAGGGCGGTTCCTGTTTTCCGAGACGAACCCTGTCGTCTGGGTATGATTAATCGTCAGACTTTTTTCCCTTATCAGAACAAAACCATATCGTTGGAACAAAATGTTAATCTCAAGTTGATTTGGAAAATCGCCAATGATTTCAACTGGCTTAGATGGACTTTACGTTCCGACTCTCCACGGTAGGAGAGAGAGTCCTCTTATCATAAGTAAATATTCCATTCACTCAGTCTCGGCATAGGAATTAATTGTGTCTTAATTCGAAAGCTTTTTACTCATCTTCTCAGCTTATTTCCAGCTTTCTAGACAACTTCTGCTTCGCCCCGGTGCTCCTTGCTCTCTTCACGAAAAGATCCGATTCCCCGAGTGGCTTTGCATTCCGTTGCTTCTCGCCTAATGGAATCAAGACAAATAAATGCAATTGTAAGTGCCTGAAAATTTATCCGATTCCCTCACGAAGGTTCGAGGGGTGTCTTGGTGGGAAGATCCGATGCAGAGGGTAGTAGGGGGGGAGGGAAGGGGTTACGGAAATAAATGCTTTACCTCGGGAACACGTTACAAAACAAAAGGAGTTATCACTTTGTTTTCGTTCATTCGATTTCCTGGGTAATTTTCCATTTTTTTTTCTTTTTTTTTTCTAGAACTTTAGTCTATGCTGCATTTTTTATCATGCAGATAGTAATTGCAAGAGGACGTAGTTGAAGCTGTAAATCTCACTGTCTGATTTTTGTAATGAGTTACGATGATAACTTTTATGTAATTTTCTAATTTGATCAATGATAAATGCAAATACTGAATAAAGTGCAATTATGTGCAGTGAATTTGCACTATTGTGTTTAGATGAGATCAAATTGATCGATCGATGCTTTTGATGATTAATGGTAATGATTAGCATATTTTAATCGATGCAAAAATTCAAATATATTCCCAGAGGTTGTGAAATAATTTATTAGCTTGTATCTAATTCTGAGGGTGATTATCTTCCATCTTAATTAAATTTCGCTTGTAGCGTGTCAACCCCTGGTGATAATTGATAGATCGCTCTTATCATATAGATAAGTGAATAATATATCAATACTATTATTATTATAGTTATTATACGTTAATGATTAGCGTATCACTAGAATTTGATTTAGTAATAAAATAATATTACTGTCAATCAATATTTTTAATGTGTAAAGTCTGAAAAAATTTTTTTTTTCAAAAAGTCCTAATTTTTTTTATCAAGATAATCGGTCGAGTTTCGCGCCAAGTACAGGCAACCGGCGGTACAGCCAAAGTGGCGAAACAAGTTACGCCATGCGGTCAGATAAGAGAGGAAAGTGAGAGGTGTGACTGTTTACGTATCTCGGGCTGTGCGTGCGACGGAGAAAGCAGTGAAATGAAGTGCGAGCGAAAGGCCAAAGCTTGCGAAAGCTACCTTAGTCTCATATTGCCGACTCGTTCGCCCTAATAGAATTAAGGATACTGAAAACCTGACAATCAGAATAGCACGGTAATTATTTGACGATAAATTCAAAATTGAAAGCAAATACCTTGAGAAAATTTGGGAAGCTCTGATGTGCCTTGCGGGTAGACCGTGTAGATGAAAGTTGTAGTTCCAGTTGTAGTGCAAATGTTTAAAGTTAAACTTTTGCTGATTGGTTGGATGATGAGCGGGAAGAAGGAAAACGTTGGAGATAATAGATGAAAAAGGGGGTCAAAGTTCAAAAAATAACGAAGAATTTAGGAAAGAAAATGGACCCCTCCCCGTCCATTTCCGTGAGGTCCTACCTCTCCGCGAAGAAGCTGCGACCTCTCCGAGGTCAACCGGAGGACCAGATCTGCATTTGCAATTAGAATCGCGAAATTTTGTAAATGGTATTTTTTTTAATATTCTCTCATAATATTATTTCATAATATCCATTGAATCCCTTATCGGATGACCTTTTGAACTTTGTTTACTTAAATGATATCGTATAAATTTTCAATGCGAATATATTTCGAATACGTTTCCTCCCCTACAGTTCACCTTCTCATATTTCCCTTTAAGAAAATAGTTGAAAATTTGCCCAACCAAACTCTCCCTCTGCAAATATCCCCGGAGGCTATTTTTTTTATTCTCTCAAAATCACCCCAAAATCATGTTAGACTATGCTCGTAGTGCGCGCACGTGTGTGGAATAACAGCAAGGGGTAACATATGTGAAACTACATGTTCATCCTCATCGCAATGTAGATTCATGTTGGCAACATACCGTTGTGCAACCCTTTAGTGTTCAAGACTAGTTCGGCTTTACGACCCCTGGGGGATTGTGTAATGACGAGGCTGAGAATCCCAGTGCATTAAAATTCCTGGACCCCGGTTATTCAAAATGATGAAAAAAGTGCCAAGCTGGTACGAAGTTGGATGTTGAGAAATTGTATAAAGTTCGTTAGCTAATTTTTTTTGTTATTTGATAATTTCTAAATTAAAAAATACGATTTTTTAAATAATAATAAATATGGATGCAAAAAATATACGGTTTTGTGAAATTTTGTAATTTTACTCAAAACAGTAATTATTTTACCTAATTCAAAATAACCCACCTCTTATACTCAGGCAACCCCTTGCTGTTGGTTTCTTACTATATAATTTTGATTGGATTTTATTTTAATTACGACGTTCTAACATATCGAGTAAAAGCTGCATGAAGTCATGACGAGAGAAAAGTCGTTGAAATATGTAAAGCTACACTTGGATTAACCTAAATTTGGATATAAGTTTTGCAAAAAAATTTTAGCAACTTTTTATAATATTTATGTCATTAATTATTATAAATTAGCTTGCTACTAGTTATTATCGATAGCGTATTAATGACAGTGACAATTAAGAATATTTATTAAAATGGAAATTAGGGTTGAAATTCTACTGAGGTAGAAGTTAATATACAATATATGCATGTATTTTAGCAATGCAATAATTTCAGGATGAGCGATTCTTAATTGCTATAGTCATTGTGATTATATTAATTTATATTAATAATTATCAAATTACTTCAGGATCAGTGATTTCGAATTTCTATAAGCATTGTGATTATATTAATTTCATCGGATTCAACGTGACACCAATCAAACGTGCTAATGAATCCAATTATATTGATCAAAGTCGATCAAATTCAGGTGAGAGGCGATGACAAAAAATCAATCTGATATTTGCCAGTTTATAAATTAATTAAATCTCGCGTACGCTCGACGTATCAATGCTAAATCATTTTTTGGATTTTTTCATTGACAATGTCTCGGTCCAATTAACGGTAATTTAATTATTCATACATTTAATGAACACGTGATCACATTTAATAACGAAATAATGACCGACGAAGCAGACACATCAAACCGATAAAATTCCTAATTATCGTAAATGCCAATAAATAATTTCTAACATCATAAAAAAAAATCCCTAGGAACTTAATAAATGCCTAAAAAAAATGGTCTCGTAAAATCCTCCGGTATCAGGAAACGCAATGAAAAATTCTTCGGAATTACGAATCTCCAAGTATCCACTAATGAAGTACAAAAAAAAATTCCTTAAAACAGAAATAAGTTCCAAGATTCATTTTCCAATAATTACAAATTTTCACTTCCCCATTAGACGTTATAACGACTTACTTAAATGAATAAAAAATAAATGCGAATAATAACGCAAGAAAAATTGCACCATCCTTTTTTTTACTGGGATGCTGCAACGATTTAAAGAAAAGGCAAGCGCGTTAATAATTGATGCACTGCTCTTGTATTTCATAGCACGACCTTCCTCGTGATAACGATGACGACCCCTGTGTAAAAGCTCAGCTTTCTCGTCATCGTCCTCAACGGAAACCAGCTTTCTAAGAAAGCTTGGACAAACAAATGCGACACAGTCACCACCCGTGCTTAACCCTTTAAAAAAAAAAAAAAAAAACATCAAAGAGACATTCAGACTCGGCAATGACCCAGCTGGTCCATATGTATAAAAATGATCAGTATTGTCCATTACGACATTAAAGTCATAAATATTCAAAAGAAAGCTCAAGCTTTAATTCAAATAAATATTTCAAAAAATGATTACACAATACAACTCAATAATTGAAATTTTAAAAAAAAAGCTCTTAAGGATTAAAACTTTTGGCAAATTAATCAAGTTATTATTTAAGCCTCCAATTGTTGCCAACTGGATCAAAATGTAATTCCGTACCCATTGCTGTATTAAATGTCGAATATACGAGTTTGTAATATTTTAGGCATTAGGGGTTATATGTGTAAGCTTTACCATGTAAAAGGATTAGGATACATTTACAAGTTGCTTATTTTATGGGAGATACGTGTGTGAACTTTAAAATAACTTTATGAAGTTAACTCGCTTCCTATACATTCCTGGATTACGTATGTTCGAGATAAGATTGTGAATACTGAAATAGGTGCGAGTTGAATCTTTGAGTCGCTACATATATTCACACATAATATGCGCAAAAATAAATTCTATATTAAAACACGATTCTTTCATTTTACTCAGAGACACAATTATTCCTCCCTTACATATATTTCAATGGCAGGCAGCCATCTTATTGTACAGACTATTCTGACATAAGAATTCAAATCTGCATATCATTTCCAAGTTGCAGTACGATATTATCATTGCGTGAATTATAAGGGCAGCTTTTTTTAAATTAATTGTGACAGAGTCAATTGTTAAGGAAAAAAATTCTAGCAGATACAAATAATCCACAGGGCTTCAGAATCCGTGAGATATTCGCGTCTCTCGTTGACGTAAATACAGCTTTTTCGTGTCGTGGAGAAGTAACGTAATAAAGGGGAATACACAAAGTCGTGTTAGGGTAGATTAGGCAGCTACGTTAAATGAGCGTAATTAGCCAGCCTACCACCACCCTGTTAAGCTCATCCCCCCTCCCTTCCATACCTAAAGCATCCAGCATCTCCCTATTCATCTCTTTCACGTGGAATATCGAGTCGTGTTATACGCGAAACAGCCTCAAAAGAGACACAGCAGCTCGTACTAATGACGATGACGTAACGTCGCTAAACTTTCACGTGTTATTATAACTCGTGGCAAATGAACACTGCACTATATATATATATTAATTAAGAAACTTAATAAAACTATCTATAGTACAAATAACAAGGGAGCCATCGATCTTGGTAGAAACCCAAACATTAACCTGGTCACGCGAAATATTATTTAACCTAAAAATAAACTAAAAAGAAGCCATGCAGATATGATTAAAATAAAAATCATCCGTATCAATGAATATGCTAGGTTATTAATTAAAGCTCGAGCAATTTTTTTTTTGAAAAGCTCATTTTTGGATTATCTTCGAAGGTATCAGGTGAGTAGGGTAAATCGATGACCTCGGTAACGCTGACCTCCGTGAGATGCTGACCCCAGCGATATCTCAAGAGATTCTCACGACTGCCGTCAATGTCGCCACTGTCGCTTATGGTATCAATGTGAAATCCAGCAGCATCCAGTTGCGATATGAAAAACCGTGTCAGCTAAATGCGATGGGAGAAGAGAGAAGAGCAGATGCGAAGTGTTCAGGTGAAAGAGAATCGGGCCCACTTGTGTCTAGAGTCTTTTAGGAACAAGTGAGTGTTGCATGTGCAGAGGACACGTGGAAGAATGAAAAGCTTAAGGTGCTTTGGCAATCGGCCAGCTGAACCTGAAAGCTGAAGCTCTCCTGTGTTTGGCTCAATTTTTCGTACTTCCTTTGCTCAACTTTGTCCACGTACGGTTTGCATATGTAGATACGTGTATAAGGGCAATAGTATTTCTATTTGGCAGTCGCAGCAGCCATACGAAATTTTCTTACAGATAACAAGAGACGATTTTGACATTATTTTTATCTGTGTAAACACCGTGAAAAATTTAGTACAATGGTTTTCATATTTTTTGGCGGGGAAATTGATTTTGAATAATACCTATATGTATACTCGGTGTAACATAAATTAAAATTATACCTAGTTGATCACAGTCCATCAGTGAAGCTCTTATTGCAATTTATCTAGAGACCCAGAAACTACCCCTATGTCGTTTGCTACTTGAGATCAACGTGCTCTGCCCGTATTTTGAGCTCGTGGACGAATTGGTACGCGGAAGGTCAGAAAAAGTTATGGGAGAGGAAGAATAAGGGCGGAAGTAAAAGAGGAAAGAAATGTGGATGTAAGGAGAAGAAGGGGTTACCGCGAAGGGAAGGTTTTTTCCTTTTATTCGGTGATTTGTTGATCGATGTAGCTGGCAAACAGTGGTGCAATGCGGTGCCCAGTCTTTTCCTGCCATTTTTCAACCCTCCTTTTACTTGGTCCTCCCTTATTCGCCACTCCTTACCTCATCAGTCCTAACGATAAATGCCAGAGCATTCGTTTCATTAACTTTCGCAGATTAAGATAATTCTATGTTCGTTCGTCACGTGCGGGTAGGTGGTGTTTTTCCAAAAAAATATGCTGGTGCAATTATTTTTAAAATCGTGAAACCGTAGATTCCTGCAAAGGAATATTTTTTATTTTTTCGAAAGAACTTTTTTTTGTTTACTCGATATTATTCGCTATTCAATTTTTCTTTGTCTTTTACCCATTAATGATTGTCGTTAACTTGATACTCTAATTACAATTCTATTCATTTGCACTAATTAGCGGTGACTGTTGACTCGTCGAATTTCATCCAGTAAATTGACAATTACTATCCTATTGCCCAAATCGTTAAACATATATTGACTTTTGCTGGACATTCACACAATTCAATTTACCACTGAAACAGATTCGAAATAGAATAAAAAATTTAATTATAAGTAATTTAAGTATCAAAGTTACACGTAATAATTTCAGTCTGTAGAAGCTAACAGAAAAGATGGCTGAGAATATTTTTATGTAAAATAGAAATATGTAACTTTCCCTATTCTACATATTTTTAATTTCTCGTACCGCTCAAAAAGACATCTTCACTCGATGTCAATATTGTTGCAAGAACGTTCGAATAGACAGTGAATTAGATAATTGAAATTAGGTTTACAGACAATAGGGAACTTTTCAAGAGATACAGTATTTCTTCGTAAACGCTGGAGATAAGCCGCGAGATTCCAAGTTTCCCTACAGCAGCTCAGACAACGTGTACGAGTAAAAGGATTTTAACGTAAGCAAACTCGAATTTGCGAATAAATTTATAGGAACTTAACGGAGTTTACCTGTTACACAAGAATTTCTAATAATCAACGAAGACGTATATCCCATAACAAAATTTCACTGTAGGATGTCACGTGGTCGCCTGATACCAACATAAGGTCTACTAAGTTTCCTATGAGACGTCAGGAAGCCTTTTACTGTGAGATAACTTCCTTCTTCTGAATAAGACACAATGGTACTTCCTGTTCCTTCGTCTCCTCACGCTACTCGTGCATCTGCTCCATCCTGTCTACGTTAACCTATTTGTACAAACAGAAGTTTCTCCCGGCGACATGCCCAATGCGTTTGGCCAGCTACCAGATTTGCATTAAGTTCCTCAATATTCGAGAAAAACAGGAGCAGCGCGTGTCCGACGAAAAAAAAGATACATAAGTTCTTGCAGCATCTGAAAACTGTTCGGTAGTAGAGTTGAATTGAAATTTAGTAAATTTGATTTTTCCACGTACACGGAAACGTGCTAATACAAAAATACACACAGTAAACTGGTCGCACGACGTAATCCCAACGGCTACGATGGATTGAAAGCTTTTGAATTCAGATTCTGCTCTAGGATACGTCAAGGCTAGTTTTCAATGAATATAAAAGGTACCGCTTTACTTGGTACAGGCACAGGCATATAGCTTGAAATCGAGAGGAAAAAAAAAGTAAAAACTAGAAAGCTTTCAATGTCGAATTATTCGGGACATTATTTTCTGGCTTCTTTACCAGCGAGAGAACAAAGCTCTGGAAAAGTTCAAACTTTCGCGCTTGTTCGAGTCGACGGAAACGAGAGAATAATTGAAGAAAACAAATAAGAGAGTACTACCTACAGTGCTAAGTTCAGTGCAAACGACTCATTAGGACATTATCACAAGCTTTTCCTTTTTATACCATAATGCACCGAGTCTCTGTGCAGAAACGGGACTATCGCGAACGCAAAAAAAGATCTTAAAACGTACCTATAAGAGAGTGAAAATCAGCTCGTTAAAAGTATTTAACATTTCCTTTTTTTTTTTGACCGAGTCGTCATGCGAAAATACCAGAACCCGCAAACTCGAAGTATATTTCTCTATGAGCATTTCAACGTAGACGTATGTAAAACGCATATGAAAATTGCACGGTGCAACGTTGCATGGCTTATTCAACTCGATCACCCAGTTTGCTTGCGTGACGAGAGAAATATCGACGCGGTTGAATTATTTTAGCGAAGCAAAACCGTTGCGTTTTATGGCCGATGGAAAACATTCCACGATGCAAAAGCGATGCAAAAGCACGGACGAGGTAACTCATTGCGGTATTTCGCAAAGGCGGATTTTCACATTTGACTACTACGGCCACGGAAGTGCAGCACCTTACGATAAGGGAGTATATAATAAACCTAGTTTAGTTTATTTATATCTATTATTAGAACTGTATCCATCCAGTAGATCCACACTCCTTTCCGGAAGATAAGCGTCCATTGCTTGAATTTCCTCCAGCTTCGTACGACGGCATCTTTCTGCAAAAGAGGAAAGCGTATTTACATTTTTATCGATAGCTGCGTCGATAGACGGACATTACCTTCTTGTATTTATGATCCAATCTAAAGTGCCGCAGCCAAGCGAAGCACCACGTCTTTCTTAATGGCCTTGCGATCAGGAATAAAAGATGGCCGTATCCTCCTGCTGGACGTTTCCCTCTTCTTTACTTTTCATCTTCTTTTCTATTAAACGGTAACTCCGTGTGTAAGGAATTGCCAAATCCACTTGGAAAATTCCTTCACGATAATCTTACTTCGTTATGGTACCTATCATCTAGTACCATGGAGACTATCCACTTGGGAAAAGTAGAACGAGACTAACGAAGCCCAATTAGTAAAATATTCAGTTAAAACAAGAACAAGAGATTCTTTTGGTTTTTGCCCTGGACCTGTTTTTTTTAAATTAACTTATAAATATGTGAATTGGTGAAACCTAATTTTTTTTATCTTGATACAAAATACGACTTATGCTTTGACACGTTACATACTGATTTTTACTCAAGTATAATAGTAAAGTTTATACTATGCATTTTGATATATGCTACTGTGTATCTTGCATACAAACTACTATTGTACCTCGGGTTGAATTAGGCTAGAAGGAAGTTGTTGATGTTCAGTGAAAATCAAGTTCACGAAAATTCTAGGCTTAATATATTAATTGTGTCAATAGGCTAGAGAAACGTATTTCGCAATATATTATTTTAGCTAAAAGACATTACTCCTGGCGTTTTATTCGCCAAATAATAGCGAGTACACTGCGTCATCATAACTGCAAGCTGTACACGGGATCTATGGTACTTTAAAGCTGCAATACTTGACGAAGAGAAGTACCCAAGCACGAAGCACCTACACTTCAGTCAAGATGAAAAGCACCGCGAGCTTACTGAAACCAAACTCACGCATTTCCGGAAAGTGTGCGCTCGGCATTTACATCGCAAGCTTTATGAACGTACATTGCATATTGAATTTAGTTTTTCCACCTCCAATTTCTTCCTTCTGATTTTTCAAATTTGTATCCAATGCAAGCCTGCTTGATGTAATTTTCAAAAAATTCGCCAATCTGACAGCAGCTCAAAGCAAGTATCTCAAATTATTATATTTTTGAATGAACAAGAATTTGAAAAACGTTATTTTTGAAAATTGTACAATTTTTTTTTACCGCTGTCACTCAGCTCTGACGTACAAGTTCTACACAATGGCGACATATTTTTTATGGGACAGAATCGTTCAACCTAAGAAATATTGTGCTACGTTAGTTTCTGCTTCCTTTGTTCCTTTTACATAAAATTATTCTAGTCCTTTTATCCTTTTCTCACAAAACCCACTCGTACTTGACCTAACTTTTTTTGGACTGGCTCTTTTTTTTTCCTTACTTTTTTTTCCAACTCTTTATACGCTTGACGTAACCGATTATCCATTTTAGTTTTACATTAACGTATACGTCACTTTTTAAACTTAAAATTAACAAGATTTAAATTTATACTGAGATCTAATCTTTTCGCATTAAATTTAATGTGCGCTATACTATTTTATGTGTATCAATAATATAACATTTGCATGCTCTGACAATATTCGCAATTCTATAATAGTAAATATTCGCACAATTATAAAAAGTACGCTAGTTTAATGCTAATTTGATATGAACATAATACATCATGTGTGATCTTGATTTAATAAATAAATCACGATACACAGGTCTACATGTGTATCTATGTAACAATTAAATTGTCACTAAACAATGTAATTCCTGTATAGGAAGACGTATTTACGCTACGTTCTGTATCGATCAGTATTACCTGCATCGCAAAACACACGCGGAACGCGGACACGTTGTTAGCCAAATTGCATTGTTGACATTTATTCTCATTCGCTATTTGAGAATAAACAAAACTCTCAGTAATTACTGCGAGCTGGTTTTCATATTGCAGCATTCCACTGGCGTCCTGGAATTAATTTTAATACCATGAACAATTAATTTAGCAAATTAGCTTGAATTGCAATCTAGTACGCACCAGAATGAAGCACAGAAATTTCAAAAAGTGATCGTGTTGGCTGAAAAGAATATATATATTAATATTATATTTTCAATATGTAAATTCAATATATTCTAGGTTATAATGTAGACACTATAAAAATTTTAGTAAAAAAAAAAAAGAAATTGATAAAAAAGCATGTACTTATCATCATATGTGATATATTTATCACAGTCAGAATTAACTACAAGGCTATTTTGCACCTACGTTAAGTGAGTCGGTTTCCTTTTTCATTTTCGCCCACAGAATTTAATTCCTGTACCAAAAATCTCGAATGGACCCTTCTTGTTTCCTCCCTTCTTCATTGCATCCGGATTCTACCCCTGACGTCATACATTCTAAAACAAAAATTCACCACCGAGCAATATGCGAGTCTCTCCTTTAATTCGAATTTTTTTTACCCCTGCGACGAGAGATGTTTTTCAGCTGCCTCGTAGGGACAAATAAAAAAAACGAAACGCAAGCTCGAGCCTAAAAGTTGAGCGAGTAAATTGCGTAAACGACGTATTTCAACTGCGGACTCGTACGAGCGCATAGAAATACTTAAGTTGAACTTTATAATTAAATATACAAAGCATAATGTTGACTCGATAAATATAAAAATATTTTTTATCGTTATAGGTGAAGTAAGATTTAATTACCTCATGAATTTGATCCATCGACACACCTCAATTCCTATTTTGAAAAAAAAATATATGTAAAAATTTCATTTTTCGTTATTCGTAATACTCGGTTTTGAAATTTTCCAAAAATTTATTACACGGTCGACCACTTTTTCTTTTACGTCCAATACTTTGCGCTGCTATCCGATTCTTTTTATCGGGCACCTAAACTTCTTCGCAGTTCGCGAAACTCGAAATTTTCATAAAAATAAGAAATCTCTGCGAAGGGATCATAAATTTCATGAGATTCGTCCCCGTTGGTAGAAAACACCCAAAATCCCTAACCCTAGTCCTATATCTATACGTACGCATATAGATATTTATGGAATGCAAAATACGAGAGGAACGCAGTTGCGACATGAATTAACCTTTCACCCTTTGTATATGTTTGTGACGTAACACGCGTACCCAACACAGCTACTTGACACGAAATTGATCCAAGAGGATAACGATGCTCGTGACGGTCCAGCGGGATGAAATTAATTACAAAGTACACAATACACATAACGCTTGAAACCCTATTTTTGAATTCGCCTTTTTTTTCACTCAGTTAGCAAACCACGACAGATAATTCGCACACGACAGTTTTTGCATAAAATTCCCGATATCGCAGCGCCAGACCAGTAGAACGTGCTAGCCCATTTTTACCAGAAGACAATATATATATATATACTTTTTCGCTGTCTCGTTTTATTTTCGCACATAAAAAAAAAGGCAAGCAGAAACAATGCAAAAACGCGAGGTCGCATGTTAGAAAATCTGGTAGTCACTGCTCGTGGGGGACAAAAGGGGGTTGTATAATTTCGCTGAGACACCGCCGGATAGGGGCTGCTTAAATCTCTGACGTTGTCGTGAAAACGGGACCTTAGTTATACACACTGGCAAGATGCAACCCGCAAATGGCGTTCAAATTAATTTCAACGAACTTTGCCTGTAAATTATTAATGCCGCAACGCTTTGGCGATGCTGACTCGACTGTTCTGGGGTAAATGCGCCGTTTAATTAGGAAATCCGCATTTGTGGCAACTTGGATTGCAATAGCTTTGAGTCAACGTTTAAACGTCAGTCATTGATATCGTTCGTCCATTGTAAACTGCAGATTGAATATTACATTACATTGCAATAAATTATTGCAGGATAAAATATAATATTAAAAATCAATAAAATATATCGATAACATTAACGTACATCTTGACCACATATAAATACAAGTCTCAAAGTTAATTCTTAGTAAATTCCAATTTTACCTGCTTTTCAAAATTATACAACGCGAATCGTGAATACTTGGTGAAGCTAAGAATTTTTGACTGACTGCCTCATGAATGTAAATTAAAACGCCATTTTATTCGAAGCCCTTTTTTTTCTCCCTTGCACTCGCCTTACTGCTACCCCAAACAGCATTTACGAATCCTACAGCATTGCTCATTCGAAACGTAACCTGCTGGAGAAAAATAATACTGAAAAATAAGTAAAACAGGAAAAGGCCAATTTCCCACAAGGAACAAATAATGCTCGGCCGATACTTTGCCTCCATTATTGGTTTCATGTGAAAATTTATGATTACACTGATAAAGCCACCACTGGTACAGTACGAGAGGTAATAATTATTTAACCTAAAAATATATACGCTTTTTATAAGTTTGCTCATTTTTGGGAGAAATTTTTCTATTGTTTCTGTGTTTATAAAAATTTCATCTTTTACGAAAAATTCACTCACTCAACGGTAGTCCTGAATTAATTATCCCAGGCATAAAGGGTCGAGTGACTACTTGTGAAATAAGCAGAACGAAATAACAAGCTACGACACAGCCTCTAAATTTAAGGTTTCGTTAATGGACAGACTTACAGGTCAAAATACTGATAAGCCAGCATCGAACCCGTTATCATTATTATACTTTGATTAAGGATCTATGACGTTTACAGTCTTTTTTATCACTGTGAATTGAAACTGGAGCATGATTAAAACAGATGCACTCCTATGGCTCGTATTGAGTTACGAAGGCTCTGTTGATAATTTAGAAGGAAACGTAGCGAGGATTTCGAATTTCATAGCAACCATTGTTCACGTTTAACGAAGCGGAGAACAATAAGAGTTTTTAGTTAACACCTTGGCCATACAAATGACGTGATACTCTGTACATTTCCAATAATAACAATAATGGACACCCTTAGTGAGATTGCAATGATAACAATGATAACAATACAATTAAGTAATATTACTGTAAGAAATACGTATCATCGGACACCATATGTGTATCCGTATGTATGATACTACGTACGTGGGATTATTTTTGTTAATTAAAAAAAAAGATATGTAAAGAAATATTGAGCGGATGAAAATTATTAATATGCTGGCAGGCGCAAGAAGTTCGAAATAAGAAGCGGCTGCTGGCCAAGAGCACCATGCAAATACTCATACTTTATTCATGAGATCCGACCTCGCTGTAATACAGCGCCTTTTCGTGGATTCACGTATTAAATCCTTGTCATATAACCACCACCAGCAACCTATACTCTGGATTCTCTCGACTCTCTCGAATTACGGGCATATCGACACAGACGCCGCGGCGCTCTTGTATAAATAAGCTGGGGATTGAAAGCATCCGAGTAATGAATAAATTTCTATACGGGCAATTTCATACGGAGTAATAGACCCCTTTACAAAGGGGGTGTATGTTGTAAATCAAAATTTTGTAAAAAAAAAGGTCAAACAAAGTGAAGCATGTTATCACGTAGAAATAGACCCTTTATGAATACGTTCGTTAAAATTGATTCGCATTAATTTATAATGTCATACAAAAATAATTAAAAATAATTTGCTACCAATCAAAACCCATGTATGATATTCAATGAAGACACCTCTGGCAAATGATTTTGAATGATTTTCAAATTTTGTATTAATATATATTTTTTTATTTTTGTTTCAGCCTCCTCGTGCGATATGGTCTATAACAGTGATACGACTAAGACTGGAATTGTTACGTCGCCAGGTTATCCGAATCCTTATCAGGCTCGGGCTCATTGCAGATATGATTTTCAAGGTCGAGGCAAAGAACGGGTTCAAGTGGTTTTTCAAGATTTCAATCTCTATCATCAAACGGATGATCCCAAGGAGTAAGTATGATGATAAATTTTGTTAATAATAAATAATTTTAATTCTAGTTATTTCTCTGTCGAGTACATGAAACTTTGTTAGATCTTAAATAAATAAATTCCCTAGGATGTCTTCTCAGCTAATAAATATTTTCATAGAATATTGAGAGCCGATATCAGACTTTATCAATGGGCATGTATCAATAATGGCCGAAGAATGGCTTTCCTATACCTTCGAGGGACTTTCTATTTAAATCCTACTGACAATAAGAATATCCCTCCTGTAGAACCCTTATAGCCTATTTCTATCGAAATCTCTCTGGGAGGCACAAGGCGGAGATCGAATAAGAGCGGTTCCTTTCGAAGGAGATTGAAACGAAGCCAACAATTGAAACTAGGAAATGGCGTCGACGTGTTTTTCCTCGAGACGGAAGCCAAAGACTGCGTTTCATTCGTTTTGTAAACTCAATGATTTTACTTGTTCGATAAAACCTCTAGACTCTGCGATGCTAAGTGTTTTACTATGGGATTTTCAATTCCTTGTTGTACAATGAAATCTGCTTGTATATCCTCATTGATAAGATATATTTCAAAAATAATTATCAAATATATATCGGAGCAAGTTTTCATTTGCTGAGAAAAATTTAAGCTCTCCTTTCCTTTATGATTTTCTTATTATAATTATTCCAGATATTTGCATACTGCTTTTCAAATTATACCTTGAGACGCATGGTGGATATAATATTTCAAAATGGTTGTCTCCCAGCAATGTCATCTTCAGGAAATGCATTCTTGTACTTTTTATCAGACGTTGATACTATTTGTAGCGAAGAGCCAGGATATACGGGACACGTTTCAGAGATACATTTGTCGAAAACTGGGAATCTTCGGTTTGAATATATTTCCATATTATGGTTATGCAAGCAGCTTGGCAATTGTTGTGATTTAGTATTATTGTCAAGAATCAGATAAGCTGGTAGTTGACTTTCACATATAGAGGAATATTTATTCGTGGATTTTAAGGAAAATTTTTATCAACCATGCCAGTTTATCAAAGTATGCGAGGAGCATTGATCGATCGTTAATATTTCATAGCATTAAGAAATTTTCTTTGGATACCTTAATAAAAACCGTTATGATGCCACTTGCTTTTGTTCTTCATTTACTTTATTAAACTCGTGGAAGTTTAATATTAACTTTGCCAGCTTCTTTTTTTTTCTCTTGGATAGTCGTTAACGATTTCATTAGATCCTCATTACGGGTAAGAAATCTTATCCGAAACGCCAACGTTATCCACTGCCTGGTTGTGCCCGTCAGTTCGCCCTCGTTAACAGTAACGATTTCCGACAGGATAGATAATTCGCCCTCGAACTTGGACAAATTACTCTGTAAAATATTACCACTTTTTCGATTTCCTCTTAAAGCCTCATTCCTAAAAACACTTTCCTTCGGCCCGAACATTCCACTTGGAAACTCAAGGAATTCCTGAGATACTTAAACTCCACTTAGAGGATCGAGGACGAAGAAACTTTGTGCAAGTACTTATCCTCCTTCTTCTAGAAAACCATAAGAAAATTATGAACAGGGTAGAAAATCGTCAAGTGATACATAAAAGAGATACGAATATGTGCAGGCAATAAAAGAGTTCATAAAAAAAGAAAAGAAAATACCTCAATCTGTTTGCTAAGATTTTCTTTTTGCCTTTCAATTACAGATGCGACGGTGTCGATTCTCTGGTCGCTTTTGTTCACATAGATGGAAAAATGGAGAAAATCGATTCCTTCTGCGGGACGACACTTCCTACTCCTCTCATGAGCAATGGACCTAGACTTCTTCTTGAATTTCGCGGAGTTACGTCATCTCGATACTCCAAGGGATTCAAAGCCACGTATTCCTTCACAGAAAGTGAGTAAAGTACCAAGAATTTTAGATAACTCACTCAGGATTACTTATTCGTGAATTTTTTTACAATTTTACGAGATATCGGAATCCTTGCCCTATAAGAAACAAGATGGATTCGGCTATAAACTGGAAACCAATAAATACTTAATAATCTGAAGGAAAAAAAAAACTGAATTCAAGATAAACTTATATCACTGGTACCAGCGGAGGCATTTCTTTCTCTTTTCTATTTACTCAAATTATCAATACGTTCAATGTTACAGATTACCGGAGATTAGCTGATGAAAAAGTCATTTACGTTCTTTCCACTTCGATGATTAAATCCATTATAGATCTTGAAAATAAAAAGATACAATTCTGGTCGCAAGTAATGCAATTTCATGCAGCAATGAAAACTGGTTGTATTCCTCTCAGAATGACCAACCGTATGAAATATTATTTGAACGCATTGTTAAACCACAAATCATTTTATGCATTACGTATCTATCTGTTTTGTCCAAGATAAATGATACATGATGCTGCACGAAATTAAGTTATCCATACGCAACGATTCTCATGGAGATCAAATCCCAACGTACCTATATTACGACATACTAAACATTTCGATTTCAAAGTATGGATCCAGTGTCAAAATTTCAATTTCCGTTAAATATTCTATCGCAATAGT
The DNA here is from genome assembly GCA_031763665.1 of Calameuta haemorrhoidalis. Classification (NCBI taxonomy): domain Eukaryota; kingdom Metazoa; phylum Arthropoda; class Insecta; order Hymenoptera; family Cephidae; genus Calameuta; species Calameuta haemorrhoidalis. The sequence continues at coordinate 477,277 of JARPRH010000866.1, forward strand.
CATACATCTTAGCCACTGCCGTTTATCATATTGCTTGAGATTCGTTCCAGCATCCGACCCAATATTCAGCCTGTGCAAATCTATACGTTACAAGAATTCACTCTACACATATGCACTAAGAATAAGAATACTGGAAAACATTACTCTATAAAAAGTTTACCCATTTTCAAAAAAAGAATAATAATTCAAAAAATCTATACTGCGATTATAAATTCAAACTCAACTTAAAACCAACAGCTTTACAGCTAACAAAATTTTCAAAAAAAAAAAATCCAAAAAACCTATTTCCATGAGGATGATTGTATCGTACAAAAGCCAACTGATAAGCTGTTAAAAAGTTAAACCCTTTATAACAGAATTGAAAAAGTACTTTTTTTTCCTCCAAGTATCTAAGATACAATAAGCAAAAATAACATCCTAGTACCTATTGAATATCCTGTGTATCGTTTCTGTATCGGGTAACATTTTATGAGGCATAGATGTACTGCGAACATGCATTATATAGCACCAATGTGTGTATCTATAATATATAGGCATATATCTAGGTAAAATATTACATTATGTAACAAGGTACTCGTACAGCACGTATTCCTCTTCTATCTATGGCGACTATAGATACGGAGTAACCCGTGGCGCAGTATCGCAGGAACTGCAGTGTGGAACATAAATTGCCAGCTCCTCGTGTATATAGTTGAAAATTCTTGAACCGGTCGGGTATTATAAAAGTTCTGGCGAAACTTTATCAATTTTACGAAATCGCCACGTGTACCGTGAGAAGTATACGCCCGTTGACTTCTTCATACAATTACTCCATCCTTCGAAAGAGCCCAAGGCGTTATGAGAAAGCTCCAAGTTTCGAACCAGCCCAAATATCCTCTTTAACGACTCCGAACGGTCGTTCGCGCTTCATAAGTTCTCGATGAGCACTAAAACTGTAGAGGATATATCTGAAAACAGGGTAAAATTAAATATTAAATTTTTTAAATATTTTTCAAACACTGGGTATAATATCGACAGATTCAAGATACCCTTGTAAAGGATAAATATGTATGGGGACTCGACATAGAATGTATTTTAACAATTTGGGTAATTTTTGAAAATATTTCACTACATAGTATAGAGTGTAAAGTTGAAAAAAAAAATCTCGACTGAACCTTTTGATGTTTTCTACCGAGTGTAACAAGAATAAATAGAAACGGCTGGACTTTATTTGTCCACTGGATCGATGCAATGTACGATATTGGACGGAAAGTTCAATTGATACAGGAAAAACAAAGGATAGACGAAAATGTGCTGTCCGAAAATTGAGAATCTTGTTTGCCGACACACAATAGATTTTACAATACCAAATAGTTCGATATCGTATCAAACATTTTTATTGGCAATTAAATACGCGATACACGTTTTAATGAGGCGCTTAATGATTTCACTATCGATATTTTTTATCGAATTTTTTTTTGTTATCCAACATTTATTATCTGTCCCGATAATATTTCCTTTATGTCGGTTTTTCTTCCTGTTCGTAACGACCTCGTCGTGGGTAACCAAGATCTGAAACTCTTACGATTCTTTGCAACATCATAGCGGAGTTTTATGCGTTTTGCAAACGAAGTGTGTTTTATCGCTTTTGGAATTTTTTTTCATCCACTTTTTCTTCTTACTCTTCTTTATTCATCCGTTTATACACACGTTTCTATACTTCACACGCGGCTGACCCAACTTTTAGTATTAATCATATACTGGAGAAATATGGGAACCGAAAATCATTCCAAGTCAATAAACATATTTGGGTTTAACATAAATTTGGAATATTTTTTAAAATTCACTTTAGTATTAAACCAATCTCGAACTGGGGTTGCAGCATCCGTTTCTGGACCAAAATCCAAAATCGATGTGATCGCGCACAAAAATACCTATAAATCTAGGAAATACATAGTGCGTGCGTTCACAGCGTTAATAACGAAACTCAAGAAAGTTTAATGTCAAGACACAGAATTACACGACTTAGAAAGTCGAAGAAGCAGCGTTAATTATTTTCCCTTTTGCGGGTAAAATCTGATAAATTCATTTGCCTGAACTCCAGTTCCTTTGTGCCAGAAACAGTAAGTAGAAATACACTGGGTAAACAACGGCAAGTCTTCCGCCTGAAATAACATCCGCTTTGCTAATATAAATCGAGATTTAAATAGAATTAAAATTTTCCTAAAATCCCAATAAAATTTAAATAAAGTTCGCGATCGATATTCACGCATAAATAAGACAGAAAATATTTTACTTTTAATTAAAAGCAAAATTTTAATATTCCACCACTTACCGTAGGAGCACACAAGCATTATGGAAATGCCGTTAATCAATTGATATTGTATCTGTAATTAAACACAGTATAAAAATATAATATAAATAAAAAACCAAATAAAATGTCTGATCGTAAATGAAATGTCTAAATATAAAAATTTATCTTGCATCTAATAATAATTTGTTCGTAAATGAAATTCCTCGTGAACGCATAAAATTATTTTTACTACTGGTGACACGTTACGATGCATGGCAAAAAAAAGTAGATTCATATGTGTAGCATGTTTTTTCGAAGGACATTAGCTGCACGTTGAGACTCAATGTTCTCGTAAAAATTGAATACGTGATTCCAGTGCAATAAAACACTTCGTAAAATTTCGACTGTGGGAAATAACATTGGGACTTAAAACTATCGATACTCTTTAAAAGTATCTAAAGATATTTCGTGTTCGATGCTTTAAAATTTTTACCCCGCACGGTCATTTCTCTTGATACTGATATAACGAACTTTGTAGCTATACTGACATTGGGACATTTTTAAATGTCAGTATCACGTTGAACTTTGTAATAAATGAATACTCGTTAAACCTGAGCGTTTCCGTGTAAAGAGTTTGCGAAAAATGTTTGGCTGATGAATTATGCCAGTTTCTGTGTGCTATAGTATTTTATAGTTTTCCTGTGTTATATCATATTTTTTTATTATACTATAGCAATAATATATATATAAGTCAATTATTAAATTATTGTATTACGTCAACGTTGCTTACGAATTCGTAAGCTTTAAAACGATACAATTTTACAGTTAGCTACGGTTATAAAAATTTCAACTATTTCATGCCGATCGAATAGCCAAAAACGTATTTATTTCGCACTACGATAGCAAATCATAAATCATACTTCTCATAGGGCAAATATATCATGGATTTATGATACAATATACGCAATTTATCGAGCATTAAACTTTTACTCGCTTTCCAGCAGGTTCAATGATTTCCATTATATTCGCTGGCAGACGAATAATTTCGATATGAAAATATATGACGATTTCAATTTTTTTTTAAATCCCCTGCTTCGCTTCGGATTTACACGAAACCAGAAATAATATTTGATACGAAAAATAAATTAAAGCTAATAATACCACATTAACCTAAGTAATGATTTTCATCATGGACGTGTCAATCAGTATATTTTTTTGCTACACCAGAAATACTCTGGAAGCAAATTAAAAATAATAAATTATAACATCGTCCAGGATATTGATCTTCAGTAATATATTTTATAACGCATTAAAAATCTTCTCGCCACAAACACTGTGTTTTAATTGAAAAGGAGGAAAATAAAAATAAATAAAATAATCAAATGTGCTTAAGTGAAAATGCATCTGGGAAACGCAGTAGTGACTTAGTAGGTTTACAGGGTCGGATACTTTTTAAATAAATTCTTGTAGCCTTATACAGAGACCCCACTCGTAAAACCAGAAACTTATTGCACCACCTTGAAAAAGATCTCAGGAACGAGCCAGAGTGCAACGAATACGAAATCGCTATAGTAACTCCTGCACTAATTGTAAACTGCATCCCTAAAAAATATACAATGATATTTTACTGAAAATCGTTATCAATTACAAAATTGACTATGGAAACTAGCACTAAGCGTTGTAGAGTTACGAGCCAGTTTGTTTCATCTGAATTAATTAAATAAATTTTTTTTTCTTACCCAGTCATGCCAATCGACCGTTGCAATGAAATAAAATATGTTTCAGACTTTGGCATAACGACAGGACGACAACTGCCAGAATATCCCTGCGCCTTCGTCTTCAATAGTAACGAAACACGAAACGGTACCTTCGCATCGCCAAACTATCCAGGATTTTATCCACGGGACACCGAGTGTTATTATTTCTTCCACGGTCAACCGGATGAGAGGGTTCACCTCCACTTCAACTACTTCGACGTCGAAGGAGTCTTACCGTAAGTTTACCCAAGGTTTCAGCATCGGGTCCATTGTTCCCAGAGTTTCCTGTAGCGGGTGACACTGTTTGGTAGCATTAAAAATTCACAAAGTAGTAGAGGCTTATTATTATTTTCATGAAGAGACCCAAAGAAATAATGTAGCAGCCTATGACAGTTTCTAAGGAGTAATATAAGGTGAAAATTAAATAAAAATAACGTCAAGGATTTTCTATTAAAATATTCACAAGTACCGAAAGACATTGTACTTGGGTACCTAAAATGTGAAGTCTTGAGATCAAATCTAATCGGCCCTTTTCCCACGTATAATTACAGCATCAGGAAATCAAACCGAAGCCCTCGTGGCTACTGAATCGATTAAACGAAAGTGGAACGAAGTCGAAGAGGGTTGACGTGGGTAAACAGGAGGCACGTTACAATTTCTCCCTTTTAAAGACAGTGTAGTAACGAGGATAATTCGAATCCCTATAGAGATCCTACAGAGATGCGCTACGGAGTGATCATAAAGCGGAGATAAGCAAGGCACAACTTCCGCTTCCGGTGTTGGATTGATTTTTTAAATTGGAACTTATTCAATTCGACGCCTTGTAATTTTTATGGGCATTTTTTTATGCTTTGATCTTACCCTTTGATGAATTTTTTATTCGTTCATTTTAAGTTCACAAATATTCTTTGCTTTAAAGACTTTTATGTCATTCTCAAAGTTTGTATCTATATGTATATTGAATCTGATCGGGGATGACGTATAGCGAATAATTGATGTCAGAAAGTCATGCGTCGGTTCCCCCAGTGACAGAAGGTCCAAATATCAATTATCTCAGCCTCCAAGTTACGTGAGTAACGTTTCAGGTCGTTCCGACGTGACATTACGAAAATTTTGATTGGAATAATTTCTTCGGGATCGGAAACGTTTGACTGTTGAACTAAGATTATGAAAATTATGAAGAAGAGGGGCACTGTCAAAATTCTATACAAGATTTATCATTGCCACTTGCTTTCAAGATTATACGAAAAGAGAATCGAATTACTGGGAAGAGGACTGACTCATAAATATAAAAAATAATTGAGTATAATAACATAAAATTGGATATTCAATAATTCCTATAAATCCTCTAGATATATATATATATCTTCTGACTGATCGATATACATCTATTATTCTCGAAATCTGTATAATGGCTGTAGCTCACGCAAAGTAACAATAGAACGCGTACGTGGTCAGTTCTAACTAGTTATACATACATAGATATAGTATATACATATAGTGTTGAAAATTTACAAGCTCAGTGCGTACATGCTGTACATACACAAAGTTGTAAGAAAAATAGAAGAAAACCATGTGTAGAATAATATATTAGTAAAATGGAAGGCTGCGAAGTGGTACTAGAATCCGGGATACAGAGCGATTCAGGTGCGACGTGATTACCGGTTAAGAAAAGGTACA
>JARPRH010000866.1:484063-496668 GCA_031763665.1 Calameuta haemorrhoidalis
ACGTTCAAAAGTAACGACAGGTTAGACGGGACTGGTTTCAACGCAAGTTACGTATTTCTGGACGAGGAGGACAATTATACAGTGAAGACGCCATTGAGCAACGCAACGACGTGGACGGGTAAGACATTCGATCTTAACCGCGGGTAAAGATATTGCGTGAGAATGCGACAGAGAGGGGATAATAAGTTAGCGAAAGGGCTACGTGCAGATTCGCACAGCATCACTCTGGTCCAGAACGTGCATAAAGTCACGTTGTTCCCTATAGGGACATACAAAGCAATGAGAACGTTGCTACTCGATTACTTATTATTTTTGTTAATAAATCAATATCGAAAAACAAAAATTTCAACCCTCTCTTCTCTACTTGCAATAAAATACAAGTATGTTACGTGATTCCTATTTGCCTATTGGCTCATATCGAATAAGTCGATCAAATCGTGTCTTCCGCCATCCCTAAATTAAATCCCATCCAAAGGGACAGTTACTGGTTCTATCTCAATGCTCCAGGGATATCGAATGACCTGAATTCGGAAGAATTTTCCCATTGAACCTTTTGTACCATATTCTATTCAGCCATCGATAAGCGAAAGGAGTTTCTCCACGAGAATTTAATATAGATCCGACATATTTGTCGACGATCACATATGACGTATCAATACTGCCAAAAGGAATCACTGCTGTACGTCGCACAAAGTATACTTACTTGTCAAGTCTTATATCTAATCTGTAATTTTTGTTTGTCAAAAATTTCAAAAATCTCACGAGCGAAGCTTCACTCCATATTACAAACAGAATCTTTATCTTGCCCAAAAATCATTTTTTCGCCAAAGTATCTCGATGACCCGACAGCAGGTTAATATGAACGAACCTGTACGAGATCATTGACTGCCGTTACACGGGGATAAATATGAGAAATAATTTTGCTTCTAAAATAAAAGTAGGTCACCCACCAGGAAATTTTAAAAGGCATCTGCGATATCCACATCGTATTTTCCAAGCATTAAAAAACACGGCGACGTCTTTGAATGATTTTGTCATTGGAGAACGTCTGATGCCTGGTCGTACTTCCAGTAAGATAATAGGGATGAATGTTGATGTTCTGTAAAAAAAAGAAAGAAAAAATAAGTTAGGAAAAATGTCACGTTGTAGGAAAATAAGCAGTGAAATAAATTCACAAGGAAAATACACTCGCAATAGCTACGGGACACGAGTCGCGAAATTATGCGCGAAACTTGTTAAAATGTCAAAGGAAATATATAGTTTGAGTTTTTAAAATACATAATACATCATGGCCCAATTTTATAACAGTTTCTACAACCTATATGCACTGCACAACCCGTGGCGTACTTCGACGTAATGCAGTTACAGTTTACCTTTGAAAAAGTTCATAAAAGTCGGATACTTATCAAGTAGCAATACGAAAAAGTAAATTTTCAATTTCTCTTTTTTTTTCTTTCTAGGAAGCAAATACTGTTTTATTTACTCTCAACTCTCTGTGACACTAATTTTCTTCTCTGCCAAAGTTTTGCTAAAACTCAATAGTGAGATTGATGTGGCGAATATTTTTCTGCATATTTGTTATTTGCACAGCCAATAAAAGTCAATAATATTCAGCAATCCTGACATTAATATTCATACTATTTTCTTGCGAAAAATATTCGCGTATTTTTCAGTGACTGAATTCCACCGAATTAAAATCATGCTAATTGCACATCCTGCATACCTTACTTAGTTTTCGCAAAACAGTGAATTAATTACTACAACAATAAAATTTTGCAGTCGCAAAAATTTTTAATTATTAATTATTAATCCTTCTATCTTACTGCTGTAATAAATCCTTGCAAAATTGTGAATAACCCAATTAGTAGAATCGCAAGATCAACAGGTAGCCAAGTTGAAGCGAGTGACTGAAAGCTTTACGTTGAGTAAAGAAAGCAGTTAATCAGAGTCTAATTAATATTAATAATTAATAGTAGGACAAAAATAATTATTGCTATTATACATCCAAATTTTAATTCATCATCTCAAGATTATAAAGCCGCACTTATATAGTGGAAGCCCCAGTCGTTCGACTGGCGTCAAATATTTAACTACAAGGTGTCAAAATTTTGACAGTAAATCTCCAATAAAACTTTAATCCTACAAAGACAACAATGAAACGAATCTAGATTCCTCGAGTTATCACTCAGATTAGTTGAGAACCATAACACCAAAGCTATTTGAGAAAACTGATAAGAAGATCGATAAGGCAAGAACTATCAGATAAATAAATTCCAGAAACAACGATAGTTTCCAAGAATATTATCGTAGCAAGAAAAGTCAATGCTTAATATTACAAGCTTACTTCGTGTAGTTTAAACTTCGAATCCACATAGAGAATTCGCAACGCGAGTCTGTTGATTGTGGTTATAAAATAATATCTCTCAGGAGAGTTTCGGTTAAATTATCGTAATCCAAAACTCGGGGGAATTAACATCGCGAATCACGAATATCATCCAAAACACATCCTTGGAGCTACGAGATAACTTAGTAACATTGAACTTTGATACGAGATCACGTTACACCGAAACATACCCCATATCGGTTTGCGCCATTACGAACTTGCCTAGGGTTGGATATTTAATGACAGACAGGGTCCCTCTTCGAGCATTAGATTTGAGCGAAGATTTCTGAAAAGTAAATGATCTGCAGTCATTAAGCGATATCAGAGATTATAACGCATTTGGAAGCTCAAGATAAATTTTAATACGTTAATCAAGCCTATTTAATTAATTTTCATGCTCCATGTATACCTTACATGATAATTGACTGTACAGTATTACAGGAGAACTTTAAGCCATGTAACACATATGTTATCTGACGTTAACCAAATAACCAAGTGGAAGGACAGAATACGTCAGAACCTTTAATGTCAATGGCAAATTATAATGGCAAGTCTGACGTATCTAATGGAGTCCAATGGCAGCTTGTTATTTTAAAGACAAATATTTACCGTTAGATAGCGCCCATGTATGTACGTAGCCACACACGATATATACGAGTATGGATTTTTTCTTCTTTTGTTTCAGCTTCGCAGATTCTTCTACTCTTCGCCATTTGCCTTTTGCTCGGCTAGTTTTTCAAGTGGAACGCGGATGCTGCAGGAACAGCGTCGCTTCGAGTGGTCTGGTTGCTCGATTCGCAAGGAACTTTGTCCACGTTATCATCTGGAATCATTCAAAGCGGCAACGTTAAGTCCTTGAATCGTATATGACGTAGGACGTACGTGAGAGACATCCCAGATCTATTTTCTTCAATGGAATTGTCAAAGGAATATTTCCCACTGATATTATCATGTTATCATCGCTGAAATACTTGTAAATTCATCTTCATTGTATCAGGTCATTGATCTTAGGAGATTCGTTCGTAACAGCGATTGACGGACGCATATTTTATGTGAAGTGGTGGAAGGAGACACATTTAAAAAATAGAAAAAAAAAAGACGAAGTCAATGGAATCCTAACACTAGATAATTACTCCTCGTGATAACTAACGTCTATGCGACTGTGATGTTTTTGTTCTTATCAAAAGTGCGAGAATCAATGATAACTCAAATTCAAACTTTTTTTTCTTATGCTGATAATGCTTAACAATGAACGTACCAATATCTATGAGTGCCAATCGAAGAGTAATAATTCAAAAAAAGATTTTACGTCAAAGGTGAACTGAATTTTATGAATGGTTAATTCAATTTGTTATACTGATTTTCATAATTAATCGATGACGTCACAATATCTCATAGGGTAATGACAGTTTTCATATTTCTCAAAAGGAATTGTATACTCGCTGTAAAAATGAAAAAGAAGAATTTCAGAGACAATTGACACTTCCGGCTGGACGCTGTTCGTCGCGCACTTTACTTTTCTGCCGAAATCGAATTTAATAAGTCATCCAGAAGAATCATGGCGACGCTGGACACAAGTCGCAGCACCTTTTTGGCTTTGAGCCACCGTCTGAAATGGCTTTTTGTCTTTGCCAGCCGGAAGCGTCTCAGAAATTTTCTGGAAAATTCAAGTCCAACACGAATCATAAATTACAGCTGTTACGAGTGAACGCAGCCATTAGGATTCTCCTGAACGTCAGGCAATTATAACGTGAAACCTGATCCTTTTTGTACCTCCGTCATTTCCGTTTCAAAAGTCCTCGATAGAAGCGAAGTCCATCTGACAGTTAAACGGTAAATCTGTAGACACGAGGCACGAACTATGAAAAAATATTTGCTTTTTCAAAATCAACATCAATTGACACCCTAAATCGGTGACTACTTGAAATTAGAGCGAAATCATACCATTTCAAATTCAATAATCGCCATTATTGATTCTCTTCGTTATTCGATAAAGTCATTAGTAAATAAATAAAAATATTGTTACACGATCTTTCGTTGAACGAAAGTTTAAAAAAAAAATCTCTTGCACACTTTTGCAAATTTACGTTGCTTCGCGTGAATCTAAAATCGAAGCAATTCATTTTTCATGAGAACGTATCTCCTTCGGTATTAAATAAAAAATTCCATTTGTCCTCTCGCGAGACGTAACTCATATTGAAAATAAAAAAAATTAATTTAAAAAAATAACCAGCCATGTTACTTTGTAATATGCTGAACATCGAAAATACCGATAATAAAAATTACAAACGTGATGCAATAGTCGACGCCCACGGCGAAGAGAACGAATCATTTCAAAAAGGAAAAAAAAATGTAAAAATTCTCCACTAACGATACATAGTGAAATTGTATTGATAAAAAGAGAAACGGCGATTACGAACTCGAATATCAAATGGTGTATCTATAAAATTTAAATAGTTATACTATTGTCGTGTATGTTAGACCATTGTGAATATTTTTAATAGGTTTATAATCCGTTGATAATTTAACCCAAATCAATAGTCGATTTATAAGACGAGTCGAGTGATTTCTCGTAGTACATAAGATGCGTGTACGAATGAGTGGATAGAATGAATGAAAAAAAAAAGATTTATACGTGTGATCGGTGACCACTAACGTTTACTGCTATTTATATGTTATTAATATAAAAAAAGAAAATGATAAGAGATAAGAGAGAAAATACTATACTACTAAGTTATATACCTAAATTAGCACTATGCGAAATACCTATGTATATCTATCACATTGTAAATACTATTATGTTTATTTAAATCGAACTGCTATCGCTAACGAATTGTCATACTCTCATTCCGTACCAGCTATAATAACTCACGCATTAACGTTGCTATCAGAAAGTCGTAAAAGGCAAGCACAGAAGGAACAGGAAGGAGTTTGCTAAAGTTTAGCGCACAACCATTTTTACCAAGAGAAATGTTCCTTGCTGATAGCCGATCCATTCTCTTGGGAGTTAAAATTGATCGGGCCGTTCTCTATGAGCGATTTGTGATAAATGACAAACGTCAGGCAATTCCAGTTAAACTACGTGAGCTATGTCCGTTTATTACTTTCCGATTGCTTCGTACGAACGGTCGAGTAAAGCATTAGGGGCGACCCAGTTGCAAGTTCCTGAGCCCTGAAAACTTAATCGCTGTACCGTGTTTTAATGGTGCCTTTAAGTTTTCAAAGTTGCGTCCGGGACGCCCCAGACTTTCCCTCGCGGTTAAAAGTATCTGAAAGCATCGCAGTCGTGACGCGAACAATCAGATTTCTTGATCGATTCACGAACTGCGATATCCGCTTTTCGCGGATGTATTTTCTTATTCAGTTTTGAGGCTCTTGCCTAACCATCTCATAAGTTACTCAAATGTAATACAATCATCATTAGCATACTAATAAAATTAACCGTACGAATTCAGAAATCCCACCTGCTTTTTTTTCCTTTCACGAAAACCATTGATCCAGCTAGCTGTTATGTATGCAGACGGAAATTTCCGTTACGCAATTTCAAAAAGAAGAAAAGGAGATAATAATGTAGAATATTTGCAACGACGATTTTCGTATTAGATCGCATGAATGGTTGCTCTGGGTGACGCGTGAAAAATTCACGAGCAATATAATTTCACAATAATTCAACCCTTTCTCTGACCTCCTATAAAAATTGACATTTCGACTGAACACGAAATTTACGGACTGACCCGAGGCTCGATTTTCGACGGTTCGATGGATTTATTGAGTAAATTAAAGGGAAGGACAAAACAATCAGTGAAATATATAAATGACCACGATCCATCAACTAGAATTCATAGAGACACAATACAGATTATATCTTTGAGATTGCAGAAGCAATTTACCTTAATCCAAACACAGTAGTACAGCATTTGTCGATGCATCAAATAATCCAGCACTTGAATAATCACAAACAAATGAAATTTCCATAAATTATTATAATCAAACACGACGCTTCCAAGAGATGCAACAATTCAACTGTCAAATTACCCAGAAGCTCTCGATTTAAAGTTACAGCGTCTTCACGTAGACTTTTAAAAACTGCCGTTACACGAATCAAACGAGTAACTCAATAAGCGCGCCAAATAAAGTAAATAATTTATCATAAAGTGGATATAGTTAAGAAAATAACGTTAAATAATTATGGTATGAATTACGCATACGAAATCACAATTATATAAGTTCCCTACGGAGACATATCCGTAATGTAATTCACACCTGCCGCTTCACAGTAAAGGTACAAGGACGTGGCGCCCCCTCGGAAACGTTCGGCTGTTCTCGCACATTCTCGGGAATTTCGAGCTCGAGGCATGCTCGCTCGGAACTTCTTCGATTCTTCCCACACGCTGGACCCTACTCTTTGACAAAACGTGTGGAGAGAGTAGGATAGTGAGTAGCGTGCCAGTCAGACGGGCTGACAACTAGGTGGCAATCGAGTCTGAAAAGAAGAAGGCGGCGTGGTAGCCGAGTAGTCTAGAACTCAGACGAAAAGACGTTAAATCGCGCAGTCGCGCGCAATTCCAGCAGTGGGAGGGAGGTGTTCGGTGCGAGCTGGTAGTTCGCGAGCGAGATGTTCTTTCTACAGAGATCTATATTGTGAGTACAAATTTTTATTTATACTATGTGTATAGACTGTGTGTATACTGCTTAAAGGTGAATCCATGAGACTTTGTTTAGACCCCTTTGCGAATTTCGAATTCGAACCTTCCTGCATGGAAACTCACGTAACCTCCCATTGCCGCAATGCAGGGCTCGAAATAGGAACACCAGACCCCGATCGATACGAGGCCAACCTGAGCCACAGTTTTGTGGGACGTTGCCAAACTCATGATCCATTTTGGCATTTCTGTCATCCTAGCTCAATACCCTCGAGAACCTAGGACAACCTATCCTTCAGCTTTTTTTTACCTACTTGTGTCTGTGTCTTGTCCAGCCATGGTTTCTTTCTTACGAATTTCTAAATGCTTGACGTTACAAAAACCTGTCAAAATTTCCTCCATTCATCGAATGTCTGATTTAACTTTTGAAATACTGTATTTTATTGATAGTAGCTCGTAGTCGGAATATTATTTTATTCCTTCTGTTCCCTTTTGTTACTTCCGCGCTAAGCACTCACAGTACTGTATTCCTTTATTGTACTTCTGTAATAATTTCATTATCAAACGGAAGATGCACTTCGATTATTTTTATCAATGTGACAAATCCGTTTTATTATGCGTTACGTAAAAATTACTGACTGCTTCTCTTTGCTTCGCATTACTCACTATTTCTAATATTATTGATTCGATCACTGGTGTACGGTTATGAAATATATTACATTATCACATATTTTGGAGGTGAGAATTGTCCGTTTCTCGTCTTGTATTTTTTTGTCATTGCCCAAAAATTAGACACGAGCTCGCCCAACCGTGTACATACGTCATACGTTATATGATCAATATCAATATCTACACACGTGAAACCACGTGCCAGTTGACATATCTCAAACATTAAATGAAAATAATTATTGCAGACCTTTGCTCATCAAGATCGCATAAAATATGTAGAAACGTGTCTACCACATTAATCATCACATAAAAAAACAGATAAAGATGCGTTAGTGAGTGAAAATTTCTGACAGTTCTTTTAATTGATGATCAACAATGAATCGCGCATGATTTCTAAAATCGAAACAGCTACTTTTGTACCGTCTAGAAATTAATAATTTTTTTAAGTTTATTTCGTCATTTAATTAACATTTTTAACCCTAACGCACCGTATACGTGTTATCTTATGACACTGAAAATCAATTGATAACTGAATTTAATAAAAAGATTTATCTTAAAATTCAACACAATATTATATTCAATTAACTCGTCATTTTTACACAAACATATAATGAAATGTCATCTGCAATAATTAAACTTGGCAGATATGGAAATATCGATTTCCGTTTTCATCATAAAATTTATGATTTTGACATATCCAGTAATTAGTACATCAATCAGCAATCCATCCTTGGATCAATCAGCAATACACCCAATGTGTCAGTAGATAAAATCAAGGCTACCACTCTTTGAATGTGTCATCTAGAATCCTGATGAGAGCTTATATCAGTCCGTGAGAAAATACAACTGATACTGAATCTTCGATAAGAATATTATATCCATTTCAGGGTTAGTAGCCGATAAAATCAGTATCTGATAAAAAGAATCCGATAATAAGATGCACATCAAAAATATATAATTGACACTAATAGTATAAGCTTTGCGATATCTTAATATAGATATTTAAATGTACAATATGAAATTTAATGAATGGCAGATGGTTTTTCTAGTAGCTATGGTAACGTTATCTTTTTCATTAGTTCTGTTCATTATCTTCCTTATCTGTCTAAAAGTAATTTAACAAAATCAATGTCACTTGTCCATAACATACGACAGTGATTTTCGAAAAAATTCAGTAATTTATTAATTTCGCAATACGTTCAAACAATAATATATTTGTATCTCTGTGTATAATTTATTCGTTGCAAACAAGTCCCTTTGTTTCTCGTCACTTATAAAAGCATTGTGTGTGTAAAATAAAAAAACTGTATGCACGAGTGAATTAAAAATAACTAGGAATATCAATTCTAAAAATATATCCTACAGCAATGCTTATCAGTATTTTGAAAACAGTCGATACGACATTATTGGTTTTTGTGTTGAAAACAAAACGTCATTGCATAAGTGTCAAGTTGCAGAGTTCCATTACGTTTAATATCCAGGAACACAGTAGCCACCGATTAAGCATTTTGCATATCAAATTTTTTATCTCAGTCATTGAAACGAATAACAACTTCCGGTTTGACAAAAAAAATTATCAAAATTATTTTTTGTATTTGTAATATGCACTTAGATACTGGGAGACAGTTGATAATGATTTTTCAATAATTAATATTTTAATTATGCATAGTGATTTGTACTGTAATAATTATTTGTATAATCAACAGCTGACACACGTTATAGAATGAATGGAGGTCATTTCATAGTATATATACCTGTATATACCCATAATACGTCACGCTCATCAAATCGCTCAAAGGGAATGAGGAAATTGCAATGAACAAGGCTAATCTGCACTCTACGATGATCCTGTCCTCATAATCATCGACTGGGTCGCAGGAATGATTAATATCGATCAAACGATACCCATGAAATAACCCTGGCAATCAGTCGGCATGTCGATGATCATCGAAGCACAAAGCGTTCGGCTTAAGTAAATCGCAGCGTTGAAAATCGATGCATGAATTTGAAAAAAAAAGCTCAAGAAAAATAGTCCTTGAAGAATTAACCTTGATCTCGCTATGGTCCCGTACCATTGTTCACTTGGTAACAGTTGGTATCGTTTCTTTTTTAAATTACTTTTTAACATCTTTTTTCTCAATGATTAAACGTCCCGTTATTAGTTTTAGGCTCTGTCATCGTTTTCACGTAACTCGGTGTACTTCAGCTGTCACGTGCAAGAAACTGAGGAAATTAAAGAAAAAATTCATGCCTGACAACCACATAAGATTTACCGTCTTTTCATTTTTTTTTTGTGACTGGCGTTCTGCCATCGATGCAAGAATAGACTGTCGTGCCTTCGCGCACCGGCGAACTTCAAGTGCATTGCGTAAACTTTAAAAACTAAATAATCTCAAGGAAACGGATTGCGAGGACTGTCGAGGTGTAGGGATTTGAAAATGCGGAACACCAGCTGGTAGACGACGTTCCTCGATTCGGTCTCTGTACCAAAATAGAATGAATGTCAGTCTGGCTTACTTTGTGGTTTTCGTATTTCAGCGCAGCCATCTTTTTTTCCTAGACGTAACTACCCGATAATGCAACTGTGAATAAAGCCTAAATTCTTATTAGGATCTTATATTATATCAAAGTCGATGATCCAGTAAAATCATTGTATCGTGGATCTAGTTAACCTTGTGATAAGGAACATGTTAAATTGTCAAGATAATCTTTACGTGGCAAACGAGGACGGCAATAATTTTTGTGATCGTGAAAAAAAGTTTTCGTAGAATCAAAATTGTTTTAAATCTATTTCACGTAGCTGTATTCGCGGTGTATATGTAATTTGCGTATAGTCGATTATTATCTCTTTATCAAGACACGTCATTGATTTTCAAAATTCAATGTTACCTATACAATTCAGTATCTCTGCTTGATATCGTCAAGGTTGGAAATGATTTGCGGTGATAAAATTAATACATGATTGTGATACGTTCAAGTTCAGTAATTCGAAGCTCTCGTGACATTCGAGCACATGGCGAAAAATTGGCAGCCGTTGGCAATTGGCGGACTTTCGATGTCTCTTAAATGTAATTATAAAATGCGGTTCGTTAACCGTAGTAACGAAAATAATCACGCAACAAGAGAGGTTAATACCTTAACCATGCAAGGAGTTTGCAGTTAACCGAGTGAATCAAAATTCAAGAAATTATTTTTTCAATTACTAATACACTGCAAATTTATTTCTTGTCAATGTTCTAGGCCGATCAGCAATCGAGTGGTTGGTTAGAGTCACGAGTTCATGTTTGATGTCGCAAGAGTATAAGGATAGGTGTGTTAATACAAATTTTTTGAATTCGCGGTACTGACACATTTTTACAGCACTGTCAAATTCTTCGTATGGGATCTCTTTTCATATGTGGATCTGTAATCTAACGCGGCGGACGAGCTCAAGGTCCATTTTTTCTCTCGCTGTTACAATTATGCACCGTGGCGCTTTTTTATCGCATTATTTACTGCTGCTAGTTGTCGGCAATTTCGAAATGTATTTTTATTGCTGCTTAAATGACGTAGATATGATAATTGCATATAATGAAATTTGAGTGACTAGAGACTATGTAGCTGCTACTGATTTTCACTGACTCGATTGTTCCCGGAATTAATAATGCCCACCAACGAGGGCCATTTATAATCCATTGGATGAAAACGTGTGTGCTGTGAAATTCTCACGCATGTACGCACGGCCGTTTGCTACTAGCAATTCGGTCGAATGACGTGGGCGTTATCTATTGTTGTCACTGAAATGTGTTTTCGTGAAATAGTCACTGGTAAACTGGTTATAATGATATTTGAAAGTGCGAATAAATTTTGATAAACTGTTTTATTAAATTCTAAAGATCTAGAGGGTTTCTATGAAGATTGATAATTTTTAATAAATCTTATCAGTTATAATTTTTAGACTCACTAAACGATAGTCTGTGGGTTGTTAATATTGTTCGTGAGACTTAATTTTTTTTTTTGACAATTATCAAGTTTTATCAAAGATACTTTTACGACTATTTGAAAATGTTGTTTGGTAATTCCTTTTATTGATTTTGGAGCTACCGTTTATCTTCATGCTGTCTGTCCTTGGTTTTCATTGTATACTGTAGTATAACAGAGTCTAGAATCATAAATACAGTAACACGACGATGACTATGATCCATTGAAGCATGAAACAAACACTCAATATTCCGATATGGGAGCTGATCGATATTCATGGCATTCTTGGCATCGTTTTTTTATCGTCAAAGCAAAGGAAAAGTTTATAAGCTTTTTTTTGCAATTTTATGTTTATTCTCAATGAGCAGATACAACATAGAATATGTTGGAGTTTACCTAAAAAAAAAAAAATTACAGAATCATTCATTTAAATGTCCAACTAAGGAGTAAAAATTGAAACTGTACATGTGAATTATTGTAATCGTAGCTCATGTCATTAATTATGTTTTAATTTAATAATCCAAGAATTGCCAGGTCAAATATAACCACGTGAACTGGATCCATAATAAGCCAAACGAATTTCTTGTCCACAGACCATCCTGCAGCAGAAATGGAGTCGGGACCTGGTCGCGGACGCTACCTCCTTGCAAGTCCAAACAGAAAAGGGAGATTCATGAAATATCTGGTGACGTAGTACCCATTAATATGGTCAAGGGTATCGGTCATCTCAGAGATCCACGACTGAACAAGGTCTGCCTAAACCACTGGTACCAATTGACGAATCTGTTACAGGAATCAAATGTGCTCCAATGCCTAATGTACTACTTCTTGCAGGGTCTGGCCTTCACGTTACACGAACGGATCTCCCTTGGAATTCATGGGCTTCAACCACCTAGATTTAAGACGCAAGAGGAACAGCTGGCTCTCTGCAAAGCATCCGTCATGAAATA
>JARPRH010000866.1:523971-540547 GCA_031763665.1 Calameuta haemorrhoidalis
AGAGGCAGCCTCGATTCACAATGCATTTGCAATTTCGCGTCACATAAAAGTTAGCGGCTAAATTTAACGTTGTTAGCTGCAGCCGCCGTGGTAGCTGAGATTCCGTAGCCCCGGGGTCATAAACGAAGACTCGACGAGCCGTTCTAGAGGGCAGGACGTTTTCCATTCTTTCTCTTCCACCATTTTACATGTATATCTATATGTATTCCGATCTATCTAGCTATCTACCTATCTACCTATCTAGGTACATACCTACCTACCTACCTTACTTACTCGCTTCCAGCAGCTTCCTCGTCCTGCTCGCGGAAGAGAGTCCTGCCACTGCTGAAAGTGCCCGCAGATACGAAGAAACCGTTTTCAACCCCATCCTCAATGGTATCGTATTCTCCGCTGTTTCCGGTATACCTATTTTCCGTATGCGCATTTCCATCGCCGAATACTCTGACTGAGAAAAATCTTGAAAATTGCCTTTAGGGATTGCCTAGGTACTAGAGAATGCTACATTTTCTGGAATTGCCATTATTTGATCTCTCCATTGGGTTGGTACAGGCGAAAGGAGGATGTTCGGAAGTTGGATGTAGCGATATGGGGTTTTTTTTTTTGGTTTTAGGGATTTTACACATTTTTATTTTCTCCTTCGTTTATTCGAGCGAGTCTTGGGGATTTGTTGTTTTTTTCGTGAGGATTTTGGGGATATGTATTTGTTACAATGGGTAATATTCCTTTGGGGCTTTTCACTTTTTATTATTCGGCATTAGGTTGGTAACGCGAATTCCCATTGGGCTTGGTTTGGCTTTCTTCGAGAAGTTAGGGTTCTCGTGTTCCGGAACTTGCGATTATTTTCCTATAAAATATTTTGCGAATTCTTTTACTCGCTTTTTTCAGACGCTTTCACTTTTTGTGATGAAAATCGTGGTACGGAAAATTTGGACAATTTTCGGGAACGAACTTTGACCTTACTTCAAATGTTGTATCTAGCGACTGGTTAATCGATATACAACATTTGTAATGCTGGATACGTAACTGTGGAGACTTTCTTTGTCGGATTATTATCCGAAGGGATGAAGTTAGCTTCGAGTTTCCCAAAAGTCGTGACATTTAATCCAATCATTATTGACTGCTGGTTCTCGTTATAATAACCCGAACTGTGTCGCGAACGAAAAAAAGAAAGTCTGAAAATTTCAAGGAACTCGATCGAAAAGTATTTCAGCCACGTTTCCGAGAAAAGTCTCGTCGTCGACAGGGAGGCCATTGTTGTTCGTGATAATTGTGAGCGAACGTTCGCCTAAAAGCGTTCGTGATAACGAAATGCCGTTTAATCGAATGCGATTAAAAAAAAAATCAAATTTTCAACTTCAATCACGTACGAGACACAAAATTTGTTTTTAATATCTGTGACAGGCGCGACTAAATAAACGAAGCGCGAAATTCGTCCCAGCCTTGAGGACGACTGTGGCCATTAGAAAGTTTTCTTACGGCCAAAAACAGATAATCGTGGGCGCATCGAAAATACATGTCACGTGAGTTACCCGCTATATCATGGACTGTCGTATTAATTGTATTAATAATTTTTTTCTTTATTCGTCATTTTTATACGTAAAAAAATTTCTCCCTACCTTTACCACGTAATAGTCTACGACTCATTGAACTTTAAATTTCTCCCTCTACTTTCTCGCCTCCAGATGCTTTCAAGAGACGATACGGCAAAATGGAAGGTGTCTGGTTTGTCTTTACATATTTTTTTTTTTTTTTTTTCGTATCTCGCGAAACCTTTTCTTTGTCTTTGAAAACCCTCTTCGAAAATCCATCAGTTCAAACGAGGCATGACGGTTATTTGTAGGCAGTTGCGCAAACAATTTTTTTGCCCTCTTCTCGACGCGACAGACGCTCGGGATAAAAGTGAAAGGTGTTGGGAAACGTAACGATACGTATGTAATATGAATTGTCAATCTACGGTGGTATCGCCATTGCAAAGACTGCGCAATCGATACGGATATATTTGCCGGAATAAATAACTATTTTCTACACGAGAATCGTAATATCGGTAAAACAATGATTATTTTTATTGCGCGAAATTCAAATTTCGGATAGTCCAATCGTTCGCGTTTACGTTTTGACAAATCGGACGTTTCGAATTTTGACGTTTATTTATATACATATATAAATAATACATATATACACGCACGTGTATATTGGGACTAAATCCGCAGACTCGTGGTACTTGCTTTGCTACACTTTGAAACGCTCTATGGCCTCGTGCCGAAGACCATTATTAGTCAAAGCAGCTATGGAGTTTCTCATCCTGCATAATGCCCATGAACACAGTGTGGGGGGGTAGGCAGGGGGACAGGGTCGGGTAAGTCATTACACCCCAAGGATTTGCCTGGAAGCAGGAGACGTTCCTGGGAATATCCTCGGTGTTAGATCCTTTTGGCTAGACTCCAGGATGCTCGTGACAAAGTAAAATTCCCCAAGGATACTCATGAAACTAGCCAGTTTATTACGTAAACATTACCTATTTCTTTTATCGTCGAGAAAGGACGAACGTCTAGGTCGGCGCATGCGCAGTAAAGTATTCCTTCCGATGTCAACCTAACCTAAAATTATCGTCCATTTCGTCGATATAACTTTTAATATACGGTGACAAAATAAATCATTACCCTCCCGGGAATATCCCCTATTGCCCCAGGTTTGACAATTTGCGAGAAACAGTTTATCCGAAATTGCTATATTTTTCATGATAAAAAAATTAACCCACTTTCACACAGACTCCTATATATGTCTTGCCTTTCGAAGCCTCGAACCTAGAAGCATTTTCGCTCGAAATTTTTTATTTACACAAAAATGAAAAGTTTCATGGAAATTCCACGCTATCCAATTCCAATTTGTTAAATAATTCATTATCAACTCGGTCAAAGGTCATTTCTCATATGACTTCGTGTCATGCGCTTCCGTCGACGCCGTCAGACGTACGTCTACATATTGAATCAGGGATTCTTTAACTTTCTCCAATCCCACACATTCATCACCCTACTTCACTATCTCGTTATCGAAAGACACATATGTGTATTTTCATGAAAAATTGTATCGGCCCTATATAAAAAATATTTCAAAATAATTATCGATTATCGCAGCCTATAATATTTACGTCGCTTCCCCATTTCCCTTCGGTAGACGCAATGAGACGTCATCACATTTTCGCAATACTACCGATGCACAAGTCTCTTTCCGTCGGCCGGTATAACGTAATGAAATATGATGACGTAGGACGTTAATCATTGGCTCCTGCGCAAATTGGCATCGACGTGCCTGGGTAATTTCCCAGGGGCGTTAACCGTGACTTACGAGGTGATAATATCACGAGACCCCGTTGGATAGTACGGAGGAGACTTTCGCGTATGCTAATCCCAGGCCCTACGTCAGCTATCTGCAAGAAGCCCTGGCCTGACCCTTGGTTGGTAACCCTGTCGAAAAATCTCAACAAACCCGGCAGAGCTCATGGGGATCAATTAGGATATTCTTTTGACAGCCAATCCGAAACGCTGAGAAAATTTGAATTTTTCCACTGGCCCTCAAACTCCTACTTAACCTCACTTGTGACGCATTCGCTCGGACTTGCGCCAATTGGCTTCTGGCAATGAACTTAAAGATTGCGGTCAAGGAAATCTTATAAAATCGTGATCGATGATCTCATCTCGCTATACGCTGTTTCCATGGCACCGGGTTTGCTCATCCTTATCATTTTTTTATATACACTTTTTAGTGTCTTTTCTTACGTTGATTTTGATATATCGGTATGGAACTTGAAACTTGATAAATATATCAATATATATATATATATAATGTCTACTTGTAATTATATAGAAGATCCTAACTTTTAGATACTCGAATACTTTTGTACTTGAACCAACCAATTTCATTGTTACAGCCGAGAATCCCCGCGAAGCTCTCGACGCCACGTACTTGAGTAATTAGTAGAAATACAGTGAGATCGTAAAGCGTCGTGCACAACGCTTTGTTATACTTATGAAATTATTAACTCGAGCAAGATACAGTTTCGTTATAACAAAAACTTGACAATTTTATTTGTCACGATTTAAAAACCTTTTTTTATCTTGCTGCAACAGTGACATGCCATATTATTTTAGTAGATACAGAATGCACCCAGATACATTAAATTGCGTTTATCTCGCAGGACAAGCAAACGCCATTGCTGGGGACGTTTAGCGACCTGGTGAACTTTGATTTAAGATCGATAAGGCAATCGCCTCTTAAAGCCAGATTTACGTGGGCTTATTGCATCCCATAGAAGATCATGCACGCAAGAAGCTTAGCTGGTCGAAAGACCCCCCCCCCCAGTATAGTATACACCGTGTGTGTGTGTGTGTGTATATATATATATGTATAGAGAAAGCTAGTGCACGCCGGTGCAACATAGATTGCAGAGTACACTGTGGCTAAGGTCATTACGATTGAAAATTGGATTAATTGATATTCCTAAGGAGCATAACTTCCACTTCCAGTAAAGTACCAAACTATGTGACCACACTGTATATATCATCACGGCAAAGTATACTATGGTTGTTCTATACGGAATAACGTGTACAGCATCGCACGTCCATTTCTCAAGCCTGCAAAAGATTATCTTGTATTCCAGTTTACTTCGAACCGCGTCATTATTAGGCAGGTTAGTTTGGACTACTTCGCTAGGGCACGGATCTGTATTGCGTGATATTTCGTTATCTACGAAAGATATCGTTTTAATTTTTTTTAAACTGATTATCAAAACTGTGTCGACGAGCGAAAATATTTGGATACCGGTAGACATTGCAGGCGTGAAATTTCACTTGATTACAATGGACGCCTAACGGCGTCGTTAAGCGTAATTAAAGTATTTCCTGAGCGATACTCATTGCTTGCGATGCCGTTAGGTTCGTTCTTGGGTTCGCGGCTTAGTATTACGTAAATTTGGAAATTACCGTTGACTCCCGTAAGGCTTATACCTGACGGTTAAATTAATTTACCCTTTTGAGGTTAGGTCGGTCTGACCGTTTATTTAGTATAGGACTATACACATCCCACTGTTTCTCTATCCATGTGAATATACTTTTCCTACGAAACGACAGAGTCCGTCATATCAAACTATGCCAATTAGAAATTTCGAAATTGAAACAGAGCCTATTAACCATTCGTGAAATCTAAAATATTTAGCAATGAAATTGACAAGCGAATTCCCTATCGAATAGCCTCTACATCCTATGCGCAGTTTATTTAACCTATATTGCCAAAATTCATCGGGTTTCTCATTAATAGGTATCCACGAGCACGCACTGTACATCAATCCACAATTCCGTAATGCTCTTTCGCGAATTCACGAACTTCAGTGTCGCTCTAACGGATTTTCGCGGTTCTCTTATTCGCAAGGATCTACAGTGACAGAAGGCGCGTCGCGAGAGACAAGATGGCCGCTCGACCGTGAACGATCGAACGTTCGAGCGAAACGCGTGGAAATCTGCGCTTCGCTGCCTGATGTCGTGTCGTACAAGTAGCGATAAAATATTATAGTACACTTACAATACTACGAGATGGTATAGGGGAAGGAGCAGTAGTATCTCACAATATCGAACGTAAGTACACGAGCTTAGTACAGCAGCGATACTTGTATCTGCGCGACGATCGAAATACCCAGAATGCCATTAGCCCAGTACGTACAAGTACAATTACGTACCAGATTGTACTTCTGGTACTACCGGTAGATACGTTGCCCATACCAGTTAAGATAAATCCTTTGACCAAGACGTATCAACGTTCACTCTTGATTATTTATACAGCCTCGGTTGCTTTATGAGTAGGGGATGTAAAGCCAGTCTAAGGGTGCTAAAGCTTCCAAGGGACGATGGATCCCATTTCGGTTTGGCGTAACTCTAAACTGGTATCCGCGACATACCTCAAATATATTACTGTCCTGGTAACTCGAATTCTATGTATACGTACACATATGTATACCATATGTATATACAGTACACCAGGGTGACGCCCTCGGCCTGGAACCTCTTCCACGGGACGACTGCGATATACTGATAGCTTCTCCATGTACCATACTACTGCAGTACGTACATGACCATCCAGTCGTACCGTCGTAGATGCTGCGACACGTGCAACGGATACTTGTCTTCCAGCTGGATATCGACAGCTTCCAGATCGACTATTTCAGATGGTAGAGAAGCGTCTTCGGTGCAAATAGCCTCTTCGGGATGTCCTTATATTATTGAACACTTGTGCTGAGTATTGTGTATCTTTGGTCAGGCTGGACTAGTGAACTTTACACGGAATTGGCGTGTCTGCCATTTTTGTATTATCATGTGATACGTGCATGGGTTATTACTCTTGGCGTACCTTTGAGAGCTGGTATTAATATATCGATAAGCAGGTTTACACAACCTGACAGAAATTTATTAATAACGATTTGCATCGATGCACTTTCCATGCGACGAAGTGACCGGTGCTCATATAAATGCTAATAACCGGGATCTGGGCTGCTGACCCAGTTACAGTTCTTGCTTCGTGTTGTTATGGTACAATCTTATTTCAACGTCGTTCACTTAAACTGGCTGACGTTTGAAATCGATGGCGACTAAGGATAGCACAGAGGGCAATGTCGCTTTTGTATCTTGAGTCACCAGGCAAAGTAGTGTAGGAGAAGTCATTGGCTGTTTTTCTCTTTCGATTGAAAGTTTTGGAGAAGAAAATAAATATGAAAATTAACAGGGGCATTAATTTGGGGGTTTCGAAGGCTTCGAAGGCTCATTAATGATTTTGACAAGTCTTGTCGAATGAACCTTTGATTCCTTTTTTACTTGTTTGGACATATTTTAGGGATACATTGTTATTCCAGTATCCTTGCATATGCAAATACTTGTCAACTGAATACACATGTGACGTTTGGGGTTGTCGTGGTTCTTGACGGATAAAATGCTTGTGATTCGAAAACGGTCTGGGCTCTTTGTGTTATTATACCTGTATCGATTTCCTATTTGATACTTGCTGAGTGACAGATGCACAGTCGGTGGTGAATTTATGTTGCTCCCTTCGCATAGCGACAACGTCTTGATTCCATAAATATGTACGTAAATTCATCTTCACGTTTGACTTGTTGAAATTTATTGAAATTCTAGTTAAATCTGTTTATTTCCCGGAAGGATAATAAGAGTGCACTTGTAGTTTCGAATGATTAAATAATTACTCTTTATCTCAATCAATATGTTCCATGGGCGTTGATCGATCTCGTCAAAGGAAACTGCTGTCCCCACAGTTCCAACAGTGTCTTCACGCGTTTGATTCCGTTGGCCAAATTGCAGCTCATCCAATACGAAGGTGGCGCCGAATTCTCCTTACACAAGTATATAGGAAGCTCCGAGTTCTCAAGTAATTGGTTAGCATCCCACGGTAATTTTAACGTGGGTATTATGCAGGGGCACGCTGGCCTTAAACAATAGTCGTGTCAGCGGCAGCTTCGCCTGGGAATTTCGGTTTACTTTGGGAGTTGCTTGCATGGCAACTACTAGTCTTGATGAGAACTTAGCTCGTTGTTAAATTATACCTCT
This sequence comes from Calameuta haemorrhoidalis, assembly GCA_031763665.1. Taxonomy (NCBI): domain Eukaryota; kingdom Metazoa; phylum Arthropoda; class Insecta; order Hymenoptera; family Cephidae; genus Calameuta; species Calameuta haemorrhoidalis. The sequence goes on from JARPRH010000866.1 coordinate 531,576, forward strand.
GCGATCTGATAATGGTTACTGTGTGTATACACGTGTACAGTATCTCCATGAAATAATGAAGTGCCACTCGAAAGAGAATGAGAAGTGGCAAGAAGAGAGAGAGAGAGTGTACCTGTAACAGTACAAATGTAATTAGGAAGATGAATAATTGTCGCAATAATCGATAGAATATTGATAAATACCATAGATAATAAAATAAATAATTAAAATACACTCCATGCATATGGGACGACTGAGGTAGGCGCTGATATAAAATGATAAGAAAATTTTTAAAAATATTCTTGCACATTCAGATTTATCTCTAGTACCAGAGTCAAGAGTCTGCTTGATATTGCGATATAAAGATAGAATAGTTTCTGTGACTAAAGAACAGAGATACATACCTACGTACTTGGATTTGATACTGGAAACATAATCCTTGCTTGACTGTTTATCATAGGACAATGATGCAGTCTTGCCAGATGAATAGAATATCATAGAAATCCATCTTCTCGGATGCAACATCTTGGAAGAGTATCTACGAGGATAGAGGATAAAGGGAAAAAGATATAGTAATAATAATAATAACAGCACGGGGGGTGACTTACAAGAAATATCATGGCTGCTTCTCACGTACGCGTTTTCCGGAAGTATATAAGTCGACTGTTACCACAGTAAAGTCGCATTCGCCATGAAAACTTTGTATGAGAAACATTCGCTCTTCTCGTTTCACGTATCAACCCTTTACACACTTCCGGTGTACAGTCACAAAAATATTTCCTGTAAAAATTCCACTGAGATGGTACACTCGTCCCAATGCACTGGGTTTTATTATTGAAATATCTTTAATTTTTACTTACCCTGTATATTGCACGTTTAATGGAGAAAAAGTGAATTTTCTTGGTCCTTCGTTTATAATACCTGACATGCTTCTTATCGAATGCCAATCGATAGCGAGCAACAAGTACTTCTGCATTATTAAATACCTCGTAGTGGTACCACTGATTCGGTGGAACATTAATTGAGAGAAAGAGAGATGGGAATAGATGGATTTAGAGGGAGGATGAGTTGCTAACAAAAGGGCGAATTGAGTTGCTGAGCACAATGGAATTGTAATCGGCTCTTTCTATGCTTCAATGAATCCTGCTAACTGAACGGGTTCCTTACCATTAGGCGCATCAGTGACGGGTTTCCTTCTGAGTGAAGTAATGCACGGTTACTACATTAGGCTGCACTGTGCAGCATTATCTTAGATAAGTACTTTGAGGTAAGTGTAGATGTGTGTACGTTTGTGTATGTAGAAGAGATTTTTGTCTTCTGGCTAAGATTAATTTTCGAAATTTCGAATCGTTTGCTTCTGAGGAATTTTACTGGGGAGATATTGTATTAGGGGATGAATGAAGGATCAGACCACGAGTTTAGTTAGCGTTAGAAGGAAACTTCCCTTACGCCCTTACGTCTCCTGTTATTGATTGGCAGAGGCTGCTTTTCTTTGACGGCTGAGCGACCCGCAACCCTAAAGTTTCGTTAACCTGCCAGCCGGGTCATTTATAATAAAACTTCTTGTTAATACGTTTGCTTGCACTCTGAACTGACTTTTAGTTCAATTTTAGCGTCACGGAATGTCTGGGACTTTTGCCTTGAGCTTAATGGACTCTGGTAGTTCTTGATTTGCGGTTCGTTGGACCTTTTTTTTTCTTTTACGATAAGTGTACGCTGATTCTGAGGAAAGAAGAGTCTGTCTTTGTGGTGCTGATACTTTTATTATGTCTGATCATTGAAAAGTTAATAGCTCTTGAAACATAACATGGTAAAATATATATACTTGTATGTAATAGGAATATGTAGTAATGTTTATAAGATCTCTTTCAGTTTTTTTTTTATTATCGTGATGTAACTTATACGCGGCTTTCGACAACGAGGTATATGTATATTGTAAAACTAATAAGTAATAAACCAATAATGTAATTAAGTATCTCATTGTTACTTTAGCCGAATTTGGCTTTTAGATGCAAATGTAAAAAATGATAAATGAATTGGCATTGACACATTCTGCCAGTTTTCACTGAACCTTAGTACTAAAATGAAGTTTTGATTATAATTTGCTGACTGTCTTATTCATTTAATTGTTTATCTACTTGTTATGCTTGTTAAATAATACTGTTGATTAGTGGCACTGGATGTTCCAGTCTGATTACCAGAGTCCAATATGTGTATAGAAGCTTCGCAGCCACTAAAAAAAATATCGGAACGAAAATCATTTAGAAAGAAATTTTTTGATAAAATCAACGTCCGTAACAAACAATACAGTATACTCACTGCGTTCTCACAATCCATATAAGCATCTTCCAAAAACATTTTCATATAGTCGAACGCGATGCATGGTTTTTTTACGTTCTTGTTCATAAAGTTCATCACTTCCCACATGTATCGTATGTTGTTTGGAGATTTTCTTAAGCGTCTTTCCAAGTGTAGGGGTAATTTTATTTTTTCAACCGGTTTTGGTATATCGTCATCAGGATATTTATTACGGGAGCACCATACGTGTAGATCATTTACTAATTCAATTCCCTCAATCTGAATAACCGTTTTGTGTGAGATGGCGTCACATTCGTTTTCGAAAATCTAAAATATAACGCATAGTCAAAATGATAATCAGTGAAGTTTGATGTTAAAAGGGCTATCATATATTTTTTTTAATAATTGCAAAATGATGTGCAAATACCTTCTCTCCTTGTGCAATGTCTCTACTTGCTCGCAGCACTTTGACAGTAGTTCCATATGTGTATGATATAGTGTTCCAGTCATGAAATTGAAGCAAACTGAAAACCGGATAAACAGCGATACCCGGAATGTTATTTTCTGAACTGCATTTGATCTGTACGATGTATGAAAAGAAATTAATGTCATACCAATTATAAAAGTTATTGAAAGAAACTGAGTCCACCTTACCCTGACAACATTAGCCCGGAATAAATATACCAAACGTAAAATCAAATGAGCCAAGCCACACACGTCATAGTCTTCTTCAAAAAAATCTGTCTTTGTCTTTAGAGAAACTGCCATGAATGATGATAAGTAATTGAGTTCATGATTGTTCTCATCTTTTTCTTTGTCAGTCAGTACCAAAGGTACCAATGAATCAATTGCACGATGACAATTTTCCAATAATTCACCATCAGCCCCACGACCTAATTATATGAATATTAAAAAAAAAATATGATTCAACAATAAAATCAAAACTCACATATACTTCTTGTTCCAAATAGATATTTTGTTTCTTTCTTATTATACATTCCAGTACCTTGATTGGCTATAACAATGAGCATTCTCAATGCTGCTGTGAAGTCGATAGCCTTCCATGCCGAAACATCACATTCATATTTGTGATTATTATATGCTTTGGTTCGACACATCACACTGCAGTAGAGTGTACGTGCACATGAAGTACAGGGTATGGGAGCCAAGTAGTGTTTGAGGCAATTATGGCAAGTAAACACTGAATCCTCGTCTGATTCATCAACAATGGCTATGTGGGGTTTCTGCACAAGAAGAACATCCCCAGCTTTAATAGGTCTTACGGTAATAAGACAACCAGTACTTTGGCTGTCCTCAGAAAGCATCACAGCACTGCTTGCACCAGGTATTTCAGAATTTTCGCCATACGCAACAATCGGGCAATCTTCTTGGAATTTCTTTGTTGATTTGCCCATCTGTGATTGTTTCACCAGATGCGATTGCAGTTTATTTATGCGAGTATTCAATTTTTTCTTCAAATCATCTGAAATGGGACATCTTAACGCCCTCTGTGCATCCATTATGGCTTCTTCGTAGGCCTCGAGTTTTTTTAAGGCAACTGAACGCGACATATAGATAATGCCCTCTTTATCGGTATTATCTGGAATTACTTGTAAGCTCTTTGTGTAATATTTAAGAGCAACCTCGTAGGCGCTGTCTGCAAAACTCGAATCTCCTGAGAACAAAGAAAACTTAAGAGATAAGATGGCGCTACTGTTGCCTCGTTTACTCTGCAGCAAGGATGTTAAACGAATTTTTACTTCTTTGGCCTGACGGATTAGACGGCCTTAATGTTTTCGCCAAAGGTAACATCCTTTGGCTCTCGCCAAATCATGTTGAACTTATTAGATCCTCGCAGATAGATGAAACAATGTTAACGTCGACATGAAAGACGAAAGAATGAAGTGCGTGTAAAGGAAACGTAAATTGAACAGAAATACTATTTGCAATGAAAAAAACGAATGAATTAGCATTAAGTAATCAAGCGATTAAATGATTGAACGTAAAATTTGAAGCCATAAAAATGTCGGCCGTTTCATTGTTCAATTCGTGCCGTTTCATCCGGCGTATTATGCTTTATATGGTCGACCGTATTATCGTTTCCAAAGATCATAAAGATCACCGGGATACAGGTAGACTATATTCCATAATAAAATGTACTGCGTTATGGCATAATGAAATATAGATATTACGTGCCCATTGTAAACTGCATAATAGGCTACGTTTTCATCAGAATAAAAATGAGAACTAAAATGGACGTTCCACTTATCTAATAATTGACCAGAACAAAATATTAAAATATAACCCGGACACTGCTAAGACTGATTAATTGTCAACATTGTCAATCAACGAAGAAACTGTTCGTGTACACTAATTTGATTGTGAATACAATAAGATCATACAGCTTACCTTTCTTTTTGTATAAAATTGCTCTTTGAATGTTCTTTTTAAGCTTAGCACATTCTGGATTAGACGTTATAGTACGCACAAATAATTTGACAGCATCTTCCTTACTCAAGTTCATCTTGTACGCATAGCTTATGCGAATTCTTGCTTTTTCATTCTCCATGATTGTTAAGATTTTTCTATGTTAAACGTATTAAAACTTCGAAAATCCTTACGACACCTACGACCGACGAAGGACTGAAAAACACGTTACACTGCCGCCGAGGTTTCTGGAAGTAGTAGTAGGGGACGTAGGGGGTCCCCCTACTTTGTCCCTGCGACTTGAAACTACCTACTACAGAGTGACGCTATAATTGCGTATCAGAATGCTTGACGTATATGCATATTGCATCCTATGAGAACCAGATGATTAACAAATCGATTGACAATATCGATTAATATTAATTTCTCTGTTAGTTTAAATGAATTATACGACTCTTTGATTGTTGGATATTGATATTTTTGGCGTCGAAATGACAAACTCGTTTGAAAATTTGTAGCGGCTACCTTGTAGGTTTCCTGCAGTGTTGCACACAAAATATAAACGTCATACTGTTACCAACCGTGTCGATTGATTTAATATTACTGTAATTATTTCAACAGTTTTAATTGAAACAGTACAAATTCTAGTATCACTGTTAGATATTCTTTTTGTACATAAGAAATTTGTATATCCTAGCTTATCTTGATAGTTTATTTCCATGATTCTGAAGCGCTAGCGTTACTGAGGTGTATCCCGCTAGATGGTGCTGTCGTCGCAAGAACTTGAATTTCCACCCGAAGACAACTTCGCACTCTTCTTGATTGCTTCAGACTTTCAGACGTATCAAGGAAAGTTTATCAACATCGAACGCTAAAGTGAGTATCTCTAGTATCGAGTGTCGTGTAAACCAGATTGAAAAAATATACGCTATGTTATATTTCGCCTGCTGGATTAAGTGTTCACAATAGAATTCAAAGTGGCTAACTCAGTATTGCTTTTTTTACGTTGCCACCACAGGAGGTTATATTAGTGTCGTGTAACATAGCAGAACTTTATCCATATTTCAAATCTATTCATCGGATTTTAGTCGTGTTAATTAAGTGGGCAAACAAAAAGGTTTGTACATATAAGTTTATAATTCATTCGTGACATAACGCTGATCTTAACTCTATGATTTTACATTTTGTTCATTAGTAGTGACTGGCGTACCTAATCTAATAGAAAATGTACTAGAAAATTTATAATATATCCCAAGATAGTAGAAAAACGTTATTTGCAATGGTATTGAGTTGAAAATCTAATAATTCACTAACAATGAGAAAAATATTCATATATTTCGGAATATCTAATAGTGGAGGGTTTTGACCTTCCACTTCGATAATACGCTGCCGTTTTCAGACTAATTTCATGATATTATTATATTTTGTGTCTAGACTCGAGCATCTTTTGGACATCTACTGTCACATAATTAAAGCAATTGAATTTCAGAAATTTAATATACAGATTTCCAGCTATAACTAACTCTGCATACCGCGATGTGCATCTGTGCGCGATATATTTCAAAATAATCTACTAATAAATTGTCTATTATCGATAGAAAATAATAATCGCTATGATATTATTTAAATCTTAGGCTAATCGTCTGCACTGTTCAGTATTCATATTTTTTATTCAGTATATAAACTGTTCACAGTAGCACGACGCTAGACACTGATAATTTGCCCTAGGATAATATTGAATAAATTTTAAAATTATAACACACGATAATATCCGCATCGACAACCTACTTTAACGTTTCCTAAATCGTTAAAAAAATTCTCGTATATTTACCTTAACCACCATTTCACAATAGCCTGCATTTCCCACGTGGCCGAGTTTGTCCCCAAACGTTTGCTTCTACATAGAATAAATTCTATGACCAATGTCTCCGGCGAGAACGTCTTCTCGACAAGACAAAGTCCCAGCCCGACGCCATGACACATCCAATTTGAATCGTGAAGTGAATTAATGTCTTTTCTCTTTCATGTACAAAACTGCAAGATATATTTTTTCCTTTGAAATTTTTATTCAAAAATCCATTTTTCCCCCCGACTCTCAATATTGCCCTAGTCTAGTACTACATATAAATTTACAGTTTCGTCGCATTATTAAACCTGCATAAATATGGCGCATCTTTACCCTACTATTCTCAACACTTGTCAGGCATTAAGGAAACTTTAGAATTTCAGATCTTAGGCTTCGTCCTTGTAAGACATTCCGGTAAGCTGCAGTAATTCCGTTGGATTGTCCTGCGGAAATGTTGACAAAGCGAGAACTTGTATCAGCCAAGGGGCAAAGTAAAACAAGCCCTGCATCCCAGTCGCTGCTCTCCTTTCATCCCTCCTTTGGGTTTACGTTCGCCACGGCACACAATGCTCCTCCTCCTGTTGTGTACTGCTTCGCTGAGCAGCAAGTCATTTTATAAAAGTTCCAGTAACCCTGTCATTTATTTATAAGCTGCTCGCCAGCTTCTATCCTCTGATACTTGTTACTGCCTTAACGGAGAGACGTGCGCGCCGCCATTACGTGTCGAGGCTTCGTGTTATATTTACACGTCGAGTATGCGTCGCGCAAGCTGCTTCGATAAATTAGGGAAAATCTATGGATTATTAATTTTTCAAAATACACCAGAAAACGTGAGTGCAAAGCATTTTGAAATGGGCAGATATTTTTTATATTGGTTGGCTTATGTGATTTTGAATATTTTTGCAATTTTATTACGTCGTACTTTGGAATGGAGAGTGGGGTGAATTTTTCTCTGATTTTTTTTTTGCTTCATTTTCTAACCATTTACATTCCGTACTCGAGTTTGGACACTCGCGGGCTCGGATCAGGCTGCGGGTAATAAATGACGGTAAAACTCATTTTCAAGACTGTCGTTTTCGGCCTTCTCGAAGATCCTTAGCCGCGAAAACTTTTACCTTCGGAAATTGATGTGTTTTTATTGGCTGGATTATTCTTTGCCGGAACTTCCGAACGCGCTGGAAATTTAACGATGAATTTCGATATTTTACTGCCGAGTTTTATCGAGGCATTTGTATTCGACTCGAACCATCCGGATACAAGAAATGGACGCGGAGCTCACAGTCGCCTACGGATAACGCACGTTGATTCTGATTTTCCAGTTCTGATATATTTGTAAAGTAAAATTGGTTGTTGTTAACATTGATGCGATTTTTAACCCAGATCCTACCTTTTTTACCGTCACTGTGTCAACTTGATGCTTTAAAGTTTTGGGAATCATGAATTATTTTTTTAAGGATTATGTTTATCATTGATTATACTGCCGTCTGTTTATTATATATATATTATATTCTGTGCCACGTGAATTGCGTATTAATATAATTTCCAATCAGGCAATAGTTGTACGTTCTGAGCCGTCGCAAAATTTAATGACATTTCTTCGACAGGCACACAGACCGGAGATGGTTTTTCGATCGGCATTAGGGTGTCTTGTGGAATCTTCATCTTCCTTGGAGATAACCCAACTCAAAGTACAGGAAATTATAGCACGGATGGGACAGCTGCTTGTCGTTTAAGACGAAATAGAAAATTCCGGGAAAAAAAATATCTTCAGCTTGATTCTCGTAGAAAATATCATCCATTCGTTTAATTGGACGAGGAAAATTGTTGTTTTAAAAAACACATACACAGCTATCTAAAGAAAGGTACGTTACAGTGAAAACGATAAAAACAGGAGACTGTCGTGATTAATTATTAATCTTTTTACCTTTATTTTCACAGCGATAAATACTACACTGCATCCAACGTAGAGCGCAAAGCTTTTATCGACGACGAATTTATTGATGTTAAAAGCCTGCGGGCCATCATCTTTATTTCATTGTTCGTGGCAGTCAGATGCAACGGCGGCTGACTTTAAGTCTGATAAAAGTATCGAGTTATAAAAATCAGATTTAAATATAATATATAATAGATATAGCGGAAATGGGGAAAGAGAAGAATTTTAAACCTCGGATGTTAATTCAACGTAAAGTTTGGTTTTTTTTTTTTTAAAATATTTCAATGAAATTTATCACAGATTTGATGTTTAACGTTTTTACTTTTTCCAAAATTTCTTTCTCATCGTACAGATGAAGATTACCGACAGTCAATAGTTTTCCACGTTTCACCCTTTTCGTTCGGCACGTTCCGGCAGGGGGGGGGGGGGGGGGGGGGGGGGGGGGGGGGGGGGGGGGGGGGGGGGGGGGGGGGGGGGGGGGGGGGGGGG
>JARPRH010000866.1:548292-571983 GCA_031763665.1 Calameuta haemorrhoidalis
TTTTTGCCAGGTTTCACCCTTTGGGTTGGGCCGGTGCCGGCACCCCCCCCCCCCCCCCCCCCCCCCGCGCTCAATGGAATCCTCGTCTGCGCATTCCGACGTTCCGGAAATTATTTCATCCTCTGCGCCATTCCACACTCGGTAGTCTCTTCAGCCCCCCCCCCCCTCCTTCCCCTCCCGGCGACCCTCCGTCTACCCCATTTTACAAGAATTTCAGCCTTTACCGCTCGAACGTGCATCGAAACATTTAAGGGAGCCGATGAACTCGGAAATGTCATCTTTGAAATAGGTTTAGCGAAAAATGACGCAATATCGAAAAAAAAATGAAAAACAGACTCCAACAGAACGCCAGTGAATTAATTCAAAGATCCATCTATGCCTTTTTGAAACATCCCCGTTGTATATCTATAGATATGCGTTCCAGAAGTCGATACGTGCAAATCCGTCCTTTATAAATGTATCGGCTGTCCTATATGCACAAAGTGCATTCAGACACGTATACCTATACAGGTCGCCAAGTGCCACTCGACTGAGCGTCAATGGTAAAAATTGCACGGACGTTTCTCATATATCGTGAAAAAGTTTCCGAGTGAAGTCAGTCGCGGTGCGAGTGTTTTTCCTCTGCGGACGGTTAGCCAACTTCAGAGCTTGTCGTGCTTAATGACATCACACGCTGGCAGAACTGGGCCGAGCAACAAAGACTGCGTCGGCCAGGAGCATCGGCTGTTCTTCCTTTTCTCTTCCATTGCCAACCCCCTCCCGTCTCACTCGTCTCCCCTAACTTCCGTTTCTCCTCTTCTTACTTCACTTCCTGTTCCAGCTGTCTGGCTACCAACTGTTTTCGACTCTTCGCGCTCTTCCATCCCCTCTTCCTCCTCTTCTTCTATGCGTTCAACCCTCTGACTCTATTATCATCCTCTTCTCTACCTGGACCACTAAGCCGCATCATGTTGTCCGTGAAATGCTTCGCAAGGCTGCCAACCCTTTTTCCCCTAGCGCACTGCTAATTATAAAGGCACGTAAAAGCCTTTGACAGAGCGACTGGTTGCTCTGCCAGAGTCGGATCATGTTTTCTTTATTGTCTTTCAAGCTCGTTAAACTAATTATTTCTTTCAACTTGCGCACTAGACGTGTTCATTTTTTTTCGCACATATCGTTGGTGCGATTGGCGATAACGATATTTTTTATTTAATATTCGCGATGCATTGACACACACGGTAATTGTATTCTTATGTTACGTTCTTGTTATTTTTTTTAAATGATATTTTTTTCTGTTATAGGTAAGTTTGGAATTTCATCCCTTACACCGTGGATAAGCCAGCCCCTAAATTTTGTACGAGGTCAGTTTACAGCTTTTGGGAAAATTCTTCCATACGTGAATGCACGAACGGATGGTTCTGTCATTCGAAATATTATCAACGATAAAACTCTATAGTGAGTTTCTATGTACAGGGTGGTCGAGGAATAAGGATCGGACGTTATTGTACGCGATGGACCTTGGAGTCATTAGAATATCTTTTCCATGCTATTCCAATGGATTTTTATGCCGGATCGATACTGCACGTTGATATGTGTCACAATTGTGATATATTTTTATAAGCTTTGATGTATAAATTCCCATTCTTCGGTGTCTGACCTACTTTTTCCGACAGCGAGCTTTTTCAGACAGTTCTGAAGTCCATGCATCACGTTACGTCATTAACTATCATATGCGGGAACGTATCATCATATTTCTGATCCCATTAGCGGTCTCTGGTATGACGTCGCTACATAGAAATAGTATCTGTATTAAGTAATGAGGGCGTACCTTTGCACGGTGGAAAAAGCAGTACGTGTTTGTAATATTTTTTTTATCAAGTGTGCTACGGTGGTCTTGATGGAAATATGTCATTTGGAAAATACTTTGAGATTAGTTAAAAGTGTAATTAAAAAAAAAAAAGAAAAAATATTTTTTTCTACGATACGTAAATGTGAAATGCCATAACGCGGTGTACTTGAGAAAAATTTAATATTGCTTAAATACGTGACGAGTGACGTCTTTACATTATGAATATTTATATTTATAAGGCGATATTGCTTCTCTCTTTTTTTCTTCCTCTTATTCTTCATTCTTTCGTCTTCGTCCCGTCAATAATAAAATCGTAAAATTCCAACCGCCGTACCGGCGCGTCTTTCACCCTTCGCGTTCACGTAATTTACATTTTTACTGCGAGATCGCGAGCTGAATACCGGCGGCCTATAAGTTGGCTCTTCTCAAAATTATCCAGAGTTTATCAAATAAAGCGATCCTCTTCGGCTGACAGATCCATTGATAAATAATACGACAGTTTAATGGGAAACAGTGTTATCTCTTTTATTAAATTATAAATCTCCAACGAATGGAGAAGAAGAGCCATTTGAATTTTACCCGAAATTTCGTCCTTCCACGATCGTCTTTGGAAATTTAACCACGCAGCCATTTCTAAAGTCCCCAAAGAAACGTTTTTCGCGAGCTCAGCGATTATTCAAGCCTGTTTTAGTGGTTTCCGAGGCCGGTTTAAACTTTCATCCCTCAATACGGATCGAACAGTGGCGAATCGGCCGAAGAACCCAGTGCAAATTATTATACATTTTACCTGCAACACTGGATGCTGGATCGGAGTAAGAAAGATGCGCTGGCGAATCGGCGATAAATAAAAGCTTAACAGTTCTTTATGAATATTTGCAAATATTTTCAAGAACGTCGCCGTCTTTTCGGATGGATAGGAGAAAAACCTTAAGGCGAGTTTTCAGCTGCGCAATTCCAGTGGGAGGCCAGGTAAACGACAGTTGACTGATGTCCACCGCAATGATGGATGAAACGTTAGCGATGCTACGTTACATTCGACTGGGGGGGGGGAGTCTCTGTGTCGCGTAAAAGGGGCGGAAAAAAGAAAAAAAGGAAGAAGAAGAAGAAGAAGAAATAGATAAAATAAAGGGATCAGAAGGATTCGTATACGCTTGACGAATTTCAAGTTTCATCCCCAAAGAGAAAGAATGATCTCCCTATATATTTTGTTTTCACTCGCTGGAATAATCGATCGATTCGCATTGTCAAGCCTGACTTTCATTATTCGGCGAATTCGCTTTTAATTTTATGCCGTCGTTCCGTCAATTTACCTTTTTTTTTCCACTGTTACATAACCTGACCTGACTTTAGCCAAGAGTCGGGAAATATTATTATACCCGTAATATATGTATAATATGGTAAACAGGGCTAGTTTTCTGTCAGTGAGTCGTGTACGTGGTATGTTTTACGAATTTTTTTTATCGTTATAAAGTTAAGCTTATGAGAAACATGTATAACGGACATGGACGTTGAGTCTCTGGTGGCTGAATTAAATATACGTATATATACAATTTATATATATATATATATATATGTGTGTATCTCTGCGTAGGCATATTTTAGTTAACGTTCGTCATATTTTATTCCTATCTCAGCCAACGGCGTAGCCATATTGTGATTGCTGTGACACGTGCAATGCTCCTATGGTATCCTGAGATATACAGGCGTTTCCCCGATCTCAAGTTATGTGAATTTTTTTTATTTTACTATTACATTGTTTTTTTTTACTTTTTCTTTACTGTCCATATGACGTCGTAAAATCGTTTTTCCCTGTATGTAGTGATGGGGATAGTCGATACGCTGTAAAGGTAAATGCAAATGCAGCGAAAGAAAAGTGTAATCATAATAACAATCCCCATTAACTTTCTCCACCTAATTTACGATCACCTATAACCTACAAGATTACACGTACAATTTGGCTGGCTGCCATTAATGGCAAAAACATTCATGTAGGAGGTTAACATTTGTCACGGGGCAGGGAGGGGAGATCATAATATTAATTGAATATTTGGTAATTCAAGTAATAAAAGGGTGTAACGAGTGAAAGGTGATTATGAAAAAAAAAATTAGCTTTAATATCTTGACAATGTAAATTTTGTTATTTGAAATCGCTACTGCTTCGCGTTTTTGAGTTTTTCTCCCTTTTTTTTTTGCTTTTTCTTAGCTGTCTTCTTTTTGTCATTGACTATCTTTTTACTCCCTTCTATTTCTTTTTTATCACTCGTGGCAAAGCAAAGCCTCGAATATTGCCTTTATTTGTGTTTCCCGGCGTAGAATCAGTTTCCAGTGACGTCAGACCAGTTTTCATTTTCGACGATCCTACACAGCAGCTGTAACGCCCTACCGACCTACCCTGGAACCAGCACTTTTGTGCTATACCGACAAGCCACCAACTTCCATTGGCTTTTCTTCGCAAACAAAAATATCCCGAGTGATGCAATTTTCCGATTTTACAAGTTTTACGAACGCCGAACTTATCGCGCCGAGTGGGAAGTTTGTATCACGACCTCAAAAATCGAGTCCGAATTTTGACTCGTCCATAAAAAATTTTTCTTTCGAACGAGTTGATAATTTTATCTCAAAAAAAAATTCAATCGATCATTTCAATAAAATTTAATACACTTTAACGTACGGCAATAAGACACGAGTGGAAAATTGAAGGATTTTGGAATTTTTTATCTTTTTCAAAAAAAATTCTACACAACTCACAGGGAAACTAACTTCAGTCAGTTCTCGCTCGTTACAGCTACTCCAAGTTATTACGTCACGAATTTCCACTTCCGGGAACGAGTTCCCCCACACCCTCTTCTGTAATTTGAAATCTCCACGAGACTAATTAATTATATCTATTCGAGCGCTCATCCTGACATCCGTTTACAAGCCCTCGCGTCCGTCGGTCCATCCGTTACGGCCGAATTGCCAACTGACAGTATTTGTCAGGCTGACAATGAATTCGCATTAACGTCCATAATCAGAGTAAAGCGTATCAAGCGTGATAATATACTGTCCCGCCTAAGCCTTTGGAAAATAACCCGTTATTTGCTTGTAATATACAATATACAAATATACCTGTCGTTCGATTATATCGATTAATTGATATCGATTAAGGCACACGATATAAGCCATATGGGATTTCCTTGTCAATATAAAAAAATAACAGTATCCTGTATTACTTACCCTATCGAAAGCTCCACAGGTACTGCCCTTAGAAACTTTCCAAGACGCTTAGCAATTTGCTAAGATGCTTGCAGGTTAACAACTGGCTGTTTTAAAAAAGGAGGGGGGGGGCGGGGGGGATAAAACACCTTGTCCATAAAAGCCCCAAGAAAGTTTAAACAACTAACTTCTTTCTCGGATACCGGAACGCGGCTAAAATCACTCTTGAGAAAATTCAACTTAAACTCGCCGTCGTTTTACTGTTGTCCTACCATTTTTCTTGGATGTGAAAGGAACAGAAAAAAGTGGACTAGTACGTGTAACTTGAAGATGTATTTTGGTTGGGGTTTTTTTTTGAATTTTTAAGAGGTATTTTTGTCGAGTGCCTTTTTTTTCTGTTCGATTGTTGATGATAATTGTTGTATCTATTAGGGCAATTGTGGAGAAATAATTAGAGACACGTGGATGGTTTTTTGGGGAATTTATATTAACTGATTGGCTGTAGCCTGTGGATGCTGGTCAAACGTGAAAGGAATTCCGTTCGCTTTAAATGCAGTGTTTATTTCCGCTAACAGTGGAGCCTAGAAACACATTGGTAGGATAGTACGTGATATGGTCGGTAGTGTTGTTGAGTGTCGGTGGTGTCGCTAGTGTCGCTGGTAGTGCCAGCAGCAGGATTCTGATGGTTGTATTAAAGTTTTGTAGTCCGGTGGGAGTTGGCGCTGCAGTCGGTAGCGGCGGCGTGGGTAACTACCGACCTGTGTTTATTGCAGCCCAGTTTGCAAAGCTCACTTTAAATGGAAATAACGTTCCTATTTTGTAGGAGACAGAAGTTTTGCACGTTTGAAATGGATCCTAGTGATATTAGATATACCTAAGTATGAAGTCGGGATGTTTCGTAGAGTCGTAAAACCGTTGGAAATTGAATTTCATGAAAATTATTCAGAGAACGTAGAATCGGTTTAAAAAATTCAAGTTTCTTATTCTCCTCGCGTTCATAAATTACATTAATTTGCATTGGCGTCTCTGTCGCCGGTATTTCAATTTCTTAAATAATAACAAAGGGAAAATTCTAAATTTTCATTCCCCCTCAAATTGTGTCCACGTAAGATCGTATTGTAATAACAGGCAATTAAAATGCTTCGTAATCGACGAAAGCGATGCGCAGCACGAAGCAAATTTATCTATTTTGCGATCCCTTCGTAAAGTACTGCTCTCGTGGATATTTTATCCAAATTGTATTCCGTCGTAGGAACGACTCTCTTTTTTTTCAGTTTTAAAAGGGATTCGACTAATCCGAATCCTACAGGCAGGTGGCTACTCAAGCGCGGACAGGATATTCAACCTAATTCTAGTACGAAGGGACCTAATGTAAGCCCACTTAATTCTCAATCGGCTTAACCTACATACCCGCCACTCAACTCTACTCAGCACGGTTTAGTTAACTTCGAGCGACTAGCTGGTAAAATAACCATAAAGCTTAACAACTGTACAGGAATATTATACGCCTATGTAACCTAACCTAACCTAACCCCAGATGGGTAGCGTGTATATAGATATACAGGCACGTTACTTGATTCTATAGGATTTACATGCTAAGACTGATAATCTGATCGTGCAGTAGATCTGCATTAGGATCATTTATTATGCGAAGAGACATATGACGTCATTATTGTTTAATTACAATGTTGATTATTATTATTATTTTTACATAAGATCCTATTTACATACTTATTTTGTGTTTGAATTACGTTACTGCTGTAGGTTAACGAGTTAACTGCAATGGGGTATATCGAGCTTTATTATTTTGTGCAAATTTCATATTTGCACGTTACAAGTAATTTGCTTAAGACGTTGTAACGGGGTGTAGGGTAAAAGTTTATGCATGCCTTTAATTTATTTTAATATTTAGGTCAGGGGGTCAAGGTACCATTTAATCTTATTAGCTGATAAGACTTTCTAAGAGGGGGGTAGGTCATCTCTCTGTACTTGTTGGAACAATTCCAACTGCAAGTTTCATTGCGGGATTCATGCAGTGGATTATGAAATATGACGCTTCGAAGTTGGGGATGACTTTTTTGAGAAAATGTGTAAAATTTATTTTGAAAAAGAAAATACAAGTCTTTAATCCATATGCAATTTTTTGAAGTGAAGTGGCGATATTGAAAAGTTGACATTTTCCAATTTTACGAATCTAGTGACGAATGGACTAAACGACCGTGCATTTTTCAAGGGATTCGGATCTATAGGCATGATCCACAATGATCGATGACGTCGAACGACACGTGACCGACAAAGAACAAAATCGCGCGTTGCAATAGTCGCTAAATTCTCGAAAATATATCAAAATCCAACAGGCTCGATTCCACCGTCAAAAATCGTGGGAAAAATTCAATTTTACAGTCCTCAATTATTTATCAATCTACGTGCATTCGTTACCGATAAATTTCCGAAAAAAAAAACATCCCCGAGTACCAAACAAAAAATTGAAATCAGTACCCAATTACTAGTTAAGTTAACAAGATTATCTTATTTTCGCCAATACCAACAAATTACCAATAAATTTTGTTCCAAGCTACATTACCTCTCGTGACGTCACAATGCATTAAACACTACACACAGCACTAATATTATATCCACGTGAAAAGTCAAAGTTTCTCCATGTAAAATACTGACCATCCATCCTATATATACACGGTGAGCAATTTTCAAAATAATTAACATACGGTGCTCGGAGCGTCGTAGTTTCCACACGAACGTACAGAGTAGCATAATGCACAACGTTTCCGATCGTTCCGAGCAGACAAGCATAAATGCTGTTACGAGGCTAACGAGATTCTCCTAATAGACGTCCAGTATGCGCACCTTTGATATCCCGTTCACATGTATGCGGCAAATTGCAAGCTACGTTCTCGCAGCGCCTGCTGAAGGCATAATGGGAGGAGGAATCCTTTGAATCCCCACTGGCCACGGTCCAGTACGATCGAAATACTTAAGCAAGAACCCAAAGTCCAGCTTTGACATATCAATGAAATATCCAGCTGGCAATTTCAGCTTGAACGAAGATTCACGGCATAGGTATCCCCAGTACCCAGTACCCACCCGGTACCCACCCAGTACCCACCCAGTACCCACCTAGTGCCCACCCAGTATCCAGTACCCAGTACCCACCCGGTACCCAGGCAGGGTACTTTGTCAACCATCCAAAAGAGTGTTGCCAATCGAAAAATATTTTCAGCTTCCATCTTCGAAAAGCATCCGCAGACCAACCCACTTTCCGATTATTCTTCGCGAGAAACTTTTACGAGCACTTTGACAGACGGCAAGAGTACAGTTCGCGCTGCGTTCGATTTAAAAAGTTTTTGAAGCTCGAGCTTTTTTTTATATATATATATTTCTAAGCTCCTTATTTACCGGGCAAATCGGTCTGGCGAACGAGGAACAATCCTTTCTCGAAATGGCGACACGTTTTCCTCTAACCTAAAGATTTCGAAAGGCAGAGAGCATACGTGACATAAATTATCACATTAGACTCCCAGCACATATCTGGTATTTTATGAGGCTGGCACGTTGGCACCGGCCAGCGTACGATTCCTCTTCCAGTATAGCCAACCGGTCGGAGGCCATTTGTGTCCTACGAAGCTTTTCACCCCTTTTTTCGCTACCTCCCCTCCTAGCTACACCCTCCTGGTCCATCATCTCTTCCCAGCATCTTCCACCCTCACCTCGTCTCACCCTCGTCGCCACTACGACTGCCCGATATTTCATCTCTCTGACCTCGTCCTGAGACTCGCCGGACTATTCTGGTGCTACTGGATGAAACTACCCCTATGGCTGCTTACCTACCAACCTACGAACTTACCCACCTACACACCTACCAACCTACCAACCTACCAACCTACCAACCTACGAACCTACCCTTACTTTACTACTCACAAATCTCACTCTGCGCGCTTTACTCTCCCTTTGAACGGGGTTTATTCCACTTTCGGTATGAACCTGACCAGATTTACTTGGTTCGTTTTATCTGCCACTGAAATGGTACGTTTCTTGGATCATTTCGGTAGCCTCGTGCGGAGGCTGGAGAAGGTTTTTTTTTGTGAATTATTATTGCCACACGCCACGATTAGATGGGACGACGGGATAAAATGATCTTTGGGGCGTATATCGGGGTTATTGATTTTTTTGGGGGAATTTTCGAATTTGCCAATATTTATGTTTTAGCTGATTTTTATCGCGCTTTTAACGCTGGCTTACGCGCCAGGTCGATCGATATAGCCCACGTTGACACGTCGTATGCAAATGAAACTGATTTACATGCACGTGGTTAATCCTGATTATTCGAATTTGCGACTATTCGCCAATGTAAAGACAAAAGTGGACTTTTGCGAATTTCTATTGGCTTTTTACGATCCTACGGTGGTTATGTGTTTCTGGACACGCGTGAGTACGATTCGCGAACTTTTTGTCGGTTTTTTATCAGTGACGTCATGACTATCTTTTAATAATACAGAAAACAAAATAACGCGTCATACTCGCCCAATTATAAATCCAAAACATCGCACTAGGCCATTAAAAAATTATTGACCGATTAAAAAAAATTAAATAACGTATAAACAATAATGATAAGCAATACTAATCACTATTGCTGTTATATACGCAAAAATAATAAACTTGCGTATCCAATCCTACATTTCCACTTACAATTAGAAATGTTTTTCTTGGGTAATCAGAAGCTAGACATTTTTTTTCTCCTAGCCAAAGTCTTCCTACACCATCCAGCTACTACGTAGTATAAGCTCTTAGACCTCCATTCTGTATACAGCTTTTTTTGCCTTCAGGCTAAAGTAGGGTCAGTAATAAAGCTTAGGCTCAAATGGAAGCTGCTTCCTTCATACGCATGTGTATATCTATATATTTTCCAGTGTATATATCATGAATTTTAAGACGGGGCACGGATATATTATATCCGGTGTTGTATATATATATTTATTCAATGAATGATCATTATACTCGCTTCGCCGTAACTTCTTTGAAAAAAAAAATTTCTATATTTCTCTTTCTTATTCATAATATTTTTCCCGCGTTAAAGATGATGCAGCTTGCTGGTCCATTTTCACCGTCCAAACTCAACTTCACTCGCACACGAATCACAGGCAGCATCACGTGTGTTATTAGTTTGCGAATTTATTATCGAAAATATCTCGCGTGCTTTATAATTTGCAAAAACACCTCGTATTGCTAGCTGCCTATGACGTATGGCTATGCGAACAGAAATCAGCAACGAAGTAAACAATTCGAAGCGAAACAAAGCCGCGGGATTGAATGGGAAAGAGGAGCGCCATGGTTTTCTCGAGTGAATTCGTCGCGAGTCCCCTTTTTAAAAGAAGGGCGGATCGAAGCCATAAAAAAAGGAGGCTGACACGGAAGATATTGTTCGAGAATCAAATTTGGCCGAAGCCTTCTTTTTTTTTGAAATTTTTCTCGAGGTAAACAAACAATTATTTTTTCTTTTCAGCCTACACTGTCGAACAATGGACGCTTTATTATTTTCTTTTCCTTATACAGATTATGTTTGTCCGGTATCAGTGAATTTTTGGAATTTCTTCCTCGAGTTCCTGACATAGCAGCTTTTGTCCTTTCTTTGGCATCCCCCCCCCCCCCCCCCCCACTTCGCTTATCTCGTGCCCACCGAAGAAATGGCCTCTGAAGGCGATTCGCTTTTTGCTGCCGGTTCTAACGTTAACGACGAGTGGCCAAAGTTATTTGTACACGTCACGTAGATAGCGAATTATGACCGTAAAATGTATAGTCCTTGAAGGTTTGTCGAGGCTTGTAAGGGTTTAACCCTTTGGGATTGATTAGCTTCCTTTTTGCAGGACATTTTTTTTTTGACATAGTAGCTGCACCGAAGACATTACAGGGACGAATTGTCAATAGGGATGAAAAAAAGATTAGGAATAACTTGAATTTAGAAGATCTGGCGATGTTGGGTAAAAGACTTTTTGGAAAATTTTTCCCATTTTTTTCACAATACCCCTTTTGATGCTGGATCCCAATTCTCGGCTATACTCCTTCCGCATAATTATCGGGAGGCTTGAAATTCCAAGCCCGATCTTATCGCGCATAGATTATAGCCAATCAAGACTTTCGCTTCCGTCATTATAAAGGTTTGATCCCTCTTTCTCCACTTTCTCCACTTTCTCCCACCCTTATCGCCGCGCACCCCATTACCACTTTCCAGAGACTCGCCATTTCTGATCTCATCGTCGCTTTATAGTAAAGCCAAAGCATTTTGGCCCTTTGTAATCCATCTGATCCACCCACCCTGCCTTCGAATTTCATCCCTTAGGAGGAGTCTCACGCTTTTTCGAATATATCTTCATCTCTCTCTCTCTTTTTTTTATTAGGCAGATCCTTCCGACGCCTTTCACCCCTCCTCTCCTCCCCTCTCCTTATACGATAAGCATCCCTCACGAGCATCCTCCCCCGCCGAAGCTTCGGCTTGTCGATTCCTCTCGGTGCTAAGCCGATGCACGGGAACGACTTTGATCCCTCGGATCTTCTTATAAGCTTTGATGCACTGTTGCCGCTTCCAATACTTACCCTTAATTTTCTTCCGAGACCAAAAGATAAGACGCGTATTTCCGTTGACCATTTTATCATCACCAAAGGCGCGCAAGTATTTATTATCACGTTTGTCACCCTTGAAAAATACTTTTAGGCAATTTCACACGCACTTGTTAACCCCATGGTTATATGGGAGCCAGTTTGAATTTCATTATGTAATCCACTACTAGCCTCTTTCCAGGGATGCTGGAGCGTCCTTGTAACACAGTGCTGCCACCTACCTCCGAGTGGTCCGTAGGTAGTAACGATGTCGCGTTAATTACTCGACATCGCTTCGCCGCTTCGAAACACGAGACTCCAGGTTACCGTGCACCGAAGCCTGTTAATGCACCCGGCCATTGTTCTTGGGACTATCGCTTTAGGAACAGGTTGCGCAACTTGATAACTGCCCGACTGTCATTTCCTTTTCCACTGATTTTATGAAGCTTGCCAATTTTTCGATAATCGGTACAATGGATAATCGATCGTTGAGTTGCGAAGAGAAATGATAAATTAATCGAAGAAACGGAATAAATTAATATTTAATTACTGTACCGATAATGGAGACAGGTGAAGGTGGGTTAACGATAGAAAAAAAATTTCGTGGAGTTTAGGTAATTTTGTATGGGAAATTGATAACGAATAAAAAATATTAATTTGATTTTTTCATAGAAAAAGCTTTTCGGTAATAATGACAAATTTTCGGTACGATCTCCGAGCATAAGCGTCGCCAGGCGCCATATTTAATTCTATGCAATATTCATGAGAGAAAGAAGCGACGATAGTTCGCCGATATCCCTACTGTAAATCATTCTGTATCGGGCAGGACACGAACGCGGCATTAAACGATTAGCGGAGCTCGAAGAGGGCTTGGAGGCTCCCATGGATGGTCCGTGTAATCCGCATAGGCAGAAAGTACAGTCCTGTCAAGGTAGCAAAAATAAAGTCTTTAAATTGAACTTAAAATATTTAATAATTAAGTGATTTTTATGGGTTAATTTCGGCTGGCTTAATTTCAAGCTAGCAAACGATACTAGTAAGGTAGGACTAATGGCTAAATCAACCAGCCTATTTTTAAGTGCTTATTAAGGAGTAAAATTTAGGATTAAGAATAGTAATTGAAAAATTTGTCGTGGGTGGCAGCACTTGTCAGTCGCTGATAGCCCAGGGGAGGGGGTGTATATATCGGCTGGAAGATTTTATTCTGCCAAGAGCCGTCCTCCGTTACGGACGCGTGCGTCCCTCCTCTTCTTTCCTTCTCGTAGATTTTCTCCTTGTCTCTATTTTTTCTTTTGCTGTCACATTCTTATCAAATTTTTGAATTTTTTTTATCAGCTACTGTCGATAAAATTTGCCGTCGCGATGAAATTAATTGTTTGTATTTCTAGCTAATTACGATCGAGAAGGGAAAAGAATTGAAGGTGGAAACGATGAGAGGGGAAACTCTCTCCTTCTCTCGAGTACTCGGAAGAAAAGTCGAAAGCACCCTAGGGAATAATGTGGGTTAACGAGGAGCGCTGAGTTCGCCGATCCTAATGACTAATCGGTGAACAAAGCAGCCGCCATTTCTATAATCGATAGTTATATCTCAGAGTCAGAGCCCGGTGGCGAAATAACGTTAACCGGCGAGACGTACGGCCACCCCTTTGCTTTTTCAACTTAACGCACCGGAAAAGGGTAATTGAGAGAGAGAAAAAAAACAGAAACTTATTCGCAAATGTCAGCTGAAAAATTTGAAAAAAATATTTATACTCGTTACAATATTTTTTAATTTTTCATTCCCGTCTACCGTTAGAATTTTTGAATCTCCCGCTTTACTCAAATAAAACGGGCTATTCGACATGCAGTTTAGCGATGTCTTCTATTTTCTGTAATACCTTTGACATGACGGGACTTTAAAGGCCGAGGGGGGTCGTGGAGCGGGGGGAGCCATGTGACGCACCCTCAATCAGATTTCCTCGCAATCAGTAACTCTGTGTATTTTTCAAATCAACTTACACAAATATGAGTGAGAACGAGGTAGACGGGAGACTCTTCTCTGTGTTTCATCCTGGATCAGCGCGAGGCTGAGTCCCCTTGATCCACCAATCCCCAATCCTCGTGCCGCTTGCGTCGAAAATCATAGAAAGAGCTGGCGAGTATACATATATATATGGTACGAGGTAGGGTAATTTTCAATTTCATTTCAATCCGTAAAATCGAATGACGCGTCGCTGAGGTAAATATTTTTCATTCGCTCGAACGTTATTCCAAGCGTTTGGTCAGTCGGCAAACATTAAATTTCATTCTGTCGCGGTTTCGTCGAAGTGGATTAAAAATTGAATTACCAAAAAAAAAATTCATCAATTTCATTGCCCAAATCGAATATTCTTACCCGTCTCGAAGACCGCATCCATTACTTCGTTAAGAAGGTTCTGGAACTTAATATGAGAAACGTATAGTAGAATACATGTATATTAAATCTAACCTAACTATATTTCCAGTCCGATATTCCAGGCCGTTTAATCCTCTAGCTCGATGTAGAAAACTAGCAACCCCACAGTGATATCACGTTCCGCGTATTCAACCAGTTCCGGAATACGTGAGTCCGACAGCTCTTCTGTATAGGAAGTGCCTGATCATCGTATTTCTGCAACAAAGCCCAGCCGGCACACGGTAGTTCTCTGGCAAACATAGAAGCTCGTGTATCAAAACTGTGTGACTGTCGGACGCGTAACAAGCTCATTAATATCGCTATGATATAAATTAAAGTGGCACTTCGCTAGAGGCTTCGCGAGGGGACTTTACGGTCGGTAATAATTTAACTGAATTTTCTTAATGCCTACGTCACTGGATAAAATATCCCCCTGACCCCCTGCATTAAAATGCGTAAGTTTCTGAGCTTCGGCGCGAAGTGACTGAGCTTTTTCACCCTTATATATACATATATACTAGATATAGTTACAGAGTCCTAAAGAAAGTGCTGAACCTGCGAACGATGTTATCGCCGCGTAGCTCGGCAGCGCCATCCTTCCTACGCAGCTGACCTAAATGTACCTAGAGACGCCAGACACCCTTTATATAACTGTATCTAGGTAGTCGGGTTCCCCATTTTACCTATATCTCTTTGTGATACGACTTACTTAATCCGAGCTTACCGTATCTTCTCAGCAGGCTCATTCATCTCTGACGTTAATTTCGACGTTTACGGTTTCTTAGTCTCTTCGCGTAACCTTGAGAAGGACTTTAATACCGTCTGC
Source organism: Calameuta haemorrhoidalis (assembly GCA_031763665.1). Taxonomy (NCBI): domain Eukaryota; kingdom Metazoa; phylum Arthropoda; class Insecta; order Hymenoptera; family Cephidae; genus Calameuta; species Calameuta haemorrhoidalis. Next base: position 563,164 of record JARPRH010000866.1, read on the forward strand.
GCATGCGCACAGCGTTGAATGGAATTTTACGAGGTCTGGGAAGGAGGCGGGGAGCTACGTACGTATATGTGCATGTATGTACAGTAGCCACTCGTTAAGGGATGAAATCTCTTTAAGGGTCTTCTTGGGGATGCGATTAGAAGAAAAAAATCAGTTAACGGGAGTCTCCCCTCCACTCTTTCAAAGTCTTTTCTGTCGATTGTTTTTCTTTTCACTCAGTCCGTGCGCGCACGTACACGTGTACGGTCGGTTGCTGCCGGTACTGCGTGCGTGAGTGCGTGTGCGTCAGTGCGTGTCGTGTGTGTGTCGTCTCGAGTCTCAAGGGCAAAAGCTGCCGGGAGAAGGGGAAGAGTTCACTTATCGAGCATTTATTTAAAGTAAGTTCCACCGTATAAGCTGAGTGTAGGGTGAGTTTTTCTTTGTATTTTAATATAAAATCCGGAATTCTTACGTAATAATTAACGGCCTTGTATGAATAATTTATAATTACGTGCGTGTTATGAAATCGTCATCTAGGAACAACCTTACTAAACCATATCTCGAAGAGAGTAAATATCCCAGTGCACGTTTACGGTGAGTTACGTAAGGATTTCAATAGCTGCTATTTTTAAAGGGAATCTCTAACCCGTAAAACTACAGTGGACGATACTTCTCAATTAGCCGTGATTACATTTAATCCCCTTGTCGAGCGGTGCCGTAAATAAAGCTTTGCAGTGCCAAAGTTTCTCATTCTACTTTCTATACCAGATATATGTGTACGTTGTGGGGAAGAATAGGGCACTGGTATTTTTTGGTACGGGGGTGCATTTTTTTTCTTACGTATATATTGTATCACGTGATGGCAAAAGGTGGGGCCTTATCATGTCCGTCACTGGAAAATGTCATTTTTTTATCAAAAATTGATATTCTTTTTCTCGGACATTAAATAACCCAGCACATCTTTCACACGAGGATTCGATTCTTCATTCACGATCGCTTTACCTTCCCTGCGAGTGTCACGTATACAGAGTAGAAAATATTGGGCTGGATTTTGGCTTCGCGCTTCACTTACTTTAATACGAGGATTTCGATTTAACGTGGCTACGTGATTTGTGAACGCGATCAGTGACTTTGGTATGGATTAACATGGACGGAATTGATCTTACGGATACATTGAGGTTTGATTGGACAAAGTATTAGAAAAAAATGAAGTCGTAAGTTAACGCGTCTTGTGAAAAATTAAGACTTATGCAAATTTATAACTCATGGAATTTCGTGAAACTCGTATCGTGCGTATCACTTGTGGTTTAATATATTATAATGGTTGTTGACAAAGTATAGATATAATCGGACCCAGTGCATTGTTATGAAACTTTTTGATCGCGTGTCCTACCAGTTATTATCACAGTTTGAAAAGTTCTTCCGCGTTGGAGAACGCCTTGTTTAAATTGTTTGTGGGCATAGTTATTGAAGGAAATATTACAATTGTAATTAGCAGGTCATGCTATTAAAAAAATATAGTTCGATCAGTCAATAGTATAGAATAATTTAAATTTTTATTCATTTTCAATCTCAGGGTGAAATTTTCTTGTCAGACTGTACCTCAAGTCGCATCCACAATGCATTATTTGCAAACGCTTATAATAATCAGCCGACGAGCATTAAGTGACACCTTCGTCATCCTCGTTAGCGGTCGCGGTAGTTAGTCCGAACCTACCTTTACTCTTACTACTTAAAGCTTAAGCGTCGTTCACAGCGCATAATAAATTCCCGTTAAGTAGACGAAGTTCTAGAAAAAAATTATAGAGTCCGTTAAACGCTAGGAAAACGTTTTATTGACGTTTAATTTTATACGATTAATTATTTATTTTTAATTATTAACATCGTCTATAGTCTGTCTGTAGTAATTATTCCAATCTAGGCTAACAATGGGAAAGTTACTGAGTTTGCGCGAGACCGTCCCAGGGGTTCTTGCCAGAGTCTCTGTCATATCAGATACAAGAGTTAGTCTTGTTGGGATCAAGAGTCGAGTAACAAGGTCACATTTGGTACAGTTGGTTAATTACGAAGGAAGATGCGCTCTCGTAAAATAGTCCTCGTGAAAATTTATCCTTGATTGGTTTCTATTAGTAGTCAATTGTTATCACCGAGAGGATATACAAGATTGTATTATTGGAATAGGAATTTTTTAATATTGTCGATATCTTTGCACAGCATCAGTTTCTTTCCCCCAGGCATTATCTACGCAATCAAATGATTAGCACAGTAGAATGAGAAGTTGATATAACGACAGTGACGAAAAATCAATGGCCGTCTGACCCAATTAGGTGGGATTACTTATACGTGTCATGTATATATATATTTAACATTTGATTTCCTACTCCTATTACTATTGATACTGCGTGCACATCTATCATTACAACATGCGATCTCATGGCTGGCAGAACTAATTTGCTAACAGCCAAACAACAGTCAATTCTCATTTATATACATGGACAATGCTATTGTACCGTTGAAATATTGCTTAACAAACTGGAATTGTTGGGATATATATATATGGATATATATATTTTATTAATCAATTGTCGCTTGATAATTTACACGTAAACGTGGAGTTGGCAATTTATGGTAATTCTCACGATTTCAAACTAGGAAATTGCAATGGGGTTGTAATAGAGCAGGAAATATGGTAACATTACGCAAAGCTAAAGTAGGTACATTGGAATCGGTTATCCCTAATGAAATCTAGTCACGAAGTGGAATTGCGTGTGAATGTGGAATTGCGCCTTTTTTTTTTTTTTAATAACATCCCTCGTTGAACAGTTGTATTTTAAAGTGCAGCTGGTTCCAGGTGGGATTGTAATTGAAGTATCGATTTTAGTGTCTGCTTTCTAGTGGAATTGCTCGAATTGGCAATTTCATTGGATATAATTAACATTACCAGCGATAACTGATCGTCAATGAACTATATATGTATATATGTAATATATTGAATGGACTAGGATACACTTAACTCTTGGTAATGATAATATCTTACATAACGGGGGGTGGTGATTTATTTGATATAATGATTATATCAAGTTATATAATGTGTATATCTCAGTTTTCTTTGTCTATCGTTTTTCTTCTCTTCCACTTGAATCAAGTCGACAACACGCAAGCTACAACCCTATCCAAATGGAAGTATAGGCATACTTTTCTTGGAGCCACCCTAGGGAAATTAGCAGCCCTTGGCAGGTCGATGCCAATTTGCACCCCCGCTATATGAGTAACTTCACTCGGGAGACTATCATTTTCTGTTATTTCAGCATAAAAAACCCTCTTTCGATTCCGAAAGATATGGCTGTTTGATGGTCGACGAATTATATTGGGTAATTTGACCAAAAAAAAATTTTCAAAATTTTGCGAAACCCTTTATTTTATTTGAATTCGTTTAAAATATTTTATATATTTCCCGAAATAGACTTTCTCGTTGCGTCATATGCATAGCGCGAAGAGCATGAAAATTTTCTATAACGGGTGTCACTGTGTTAGCACGTACGAATTTGCGGTGCGCATAAGAACGCGTCTCCACGTCGCGCTTCGCTTTAAATGAAATTACTTCCGTCGAGTTATGTTGCGTTCCTCAAGACGATGAGAGTGGCCTGCATCCAGGATTCCTACGTGGCATCAAACCTTCTAGAAGGAAGAGAAGCGAACGTCCTGGGATGTTTTCATCCAAGGATGCCTCGGTAATAAAAGTCTGTGGATCTTACGGCTAGATAATCTTATGGGAACATGGCGTCGTGTACGTTCAACCCCATAAAGTTGCTGCGCCGCGACGCTGCTCTTCCTCTCTCAGTGGCGTAAACTCTCGATTTATTAACCCCCCGGCGAACTGTCCAGAGACGGGATAGTTTAGAGAAATGCTAAGTACGGGCTTACGCGTAAGACGTGGCAATTCTTATGCTTCGCGTGAGGAAATTTATTCTGTGTTAATTGTGGAATTTTATGACGTTTCATTTTCTTTTCTTGACGGACTGTCTTATTTCTTTATTATTTGTTCACTGGTAACCGGAGTAGGGCTGGGACGCGAATAAATATTAAGGGCGGCAATTTTTTTTGAAAAAAGAAAATTTTTTTCTGCTGTATAAAGAAACGTTACTTTTTTAAAGGAAATATTAAAATCTCTATGCGGTAGCATTAATCTCAATTCACATTCGTCATTTTTCGCAATTCCAAACCTGACACAGGTATAAGGGCAGATCGCGTCGCAGCTCCTTCCACGAAGTAAAATCGCGTTAGTCGGTTCAACCCTCGTTATAGAAAGTTTACTTTTTATAAAGACCACCGGGGGACCCGAAACTTCCTAAGGAGGCTTCTTTATGTCTAAATATGTTCCTAATGGCGTGTCCCACCCCATTGCCGGCGCCATTGGGAACGTAGGGGTAGTCACCACCCCCTGGATACCTTAACGATCGGCGAACCATTCCCTGCAGTTTACTGTTCTGTATAAAAGCTTATTGTTCAACGTCAATCGAGAATTCTTAAAGATTTTACATTTTTTATACACCCTGTATATCAATCCCAGGCTCCTGTAACATATATATCTATCATTCGTTTGTATCACAGACTTCATTTTTTAACCAAAAAAAAATTGTCAATATCTCAAGCGATTACGAGCGTCAACAATTAAGTGAATATTTAACCGAGAGACGTGCACAAGAATTTATCAAAATTTTTTTTACTTTTCTCTATTTCCTAAATGAGACGAATTTAAAACACGTAACTTCCGGTCGCGACATCTTTTTTTTTTACCTAGTATCTGGTTTCGGGCAGGGAAGGTCCTAGGGTATTTGCTGCTTTACGATATGCGTAAGGGCGGACGTATAAAAAGTTCACGTAATGCGCTGATGTATAGAGGCTTGTCTGTATTAACGTTACGACCTGAACACCGCCGACGAAATTCAAGACCCCCGCAACTTCCTACGGGACTGGAATTTCAATGTGGCGACTTCGAAATTTCGACAGTTACCAACTTCGTGGAGTTTCTCGATTGCCAATGTAAGAAGCTATCTTTCTCTGTCGGACGAATATTACCATAACGACAATGAGCGGAATCACAACCCCCCTTCGTGCTAACGATTAAGTACCTCCAATCTCTAAGAGCAAATTCTAATTGATGAAATTACGGTATTTAAACGAAACAAAAAAAAAAGACATCCAATTTACCTAATTCGAACATTTTTATTATAGGGAATATACTTGAAAGAAATTCTGTCCGCTTCGACTTTGCGTAAGGAATACTAATATTTTTTTTACCTACTCTGAGCTGAGTTGGTTAAAAAAAATACCCTGACAAAAGTCAAGAAATAAATATCAGACTGAAACTTCCCTTATAAGCTTAAGGGTTGGAATTTTTTTTTTCGAACTTCAACCAATCGTATATCCTGATGAATGTTGCCAGCTTGATTTTCTGAATTGTTTATAAAAAATTATTCAGGATGGGCATATGCTTTTATTTCAAGAAAAATCTTCGTGACTTTTAATTTTCGTAATTTATCTGAGGGTTGATTTGGATTCTCGATGGGTCTGTTCCTATATATATACTGCATATATATATATATATATATATATACTGCAGCAGCATATTGGCACGTGCTCGTTGGACTTTGCTTATATATCTTCACGTCACGTCCGTTTCAGGCTGGTTTGAGAACATCGGAGGTGATTTTGATCAATGGTTTGATGAAGAGCAGCCATGTTGGATAGTTACAGGGTGGAGGCCGGTGGGTGGTGGGTGGGTGGTTGGGTGGGTACGACTTTGGTACGTTATACAGGACCTCCTTGTCCTACGTGAATACAATCGGGTTGAACTTACGTAAATGACACATTGATCCCAAGAGACTATAGACTGTAGAGAATAACTCTAGAATAGAAACCCAGAATTTACAGTACAATTATTACGTGTATTAAAATGGTTGATAAATGGACTCATTCGTTATTTAAATAAATAGAAATAACATTTCATGCACACCTGTATTTACGGATATTATTCGACAAATAATTAAAAAACAATAATATATAAATTCATAAATATAATTTTTATAATTTCCATATACACCTCAATTTTGAATCTTACCCAGAATAAATATTTTGTCAGTTTTCGAAATTTTTTTATACTTATATTTCGTCTCACTCTCGCCCATCAGGTTAAAAGCTTGAAAAATTCTTCGGAAGAAAATTCTGGCACAATGCGGCTAAATAAGTGTCTTACGAAATCGATAAAACGAACAATGGAAAACGTATAGTCGAAGAATATTTCTTTTATTGCCACCCCTTCCACCCCCCTATCCCCCAACCTCCACTCGTCACTTCATGAATCGATCACCTCAATACGACTGTCCTATAACTATAGTCGATCGGAAATGGGTTACCTATGGGATTTACGTTGTATATACCATATCGATATATGACTGATCGTATGACGTATATCTGCAGTATAAAACCTATCAGAATTAGTTCAGGGCTCTGGAATTGGCAGCCTCCCGTCGTCAAACCATTTGATGCCGTACGATTTAGCTGTTTCTTTTTATTCTCCTTGGTTGGAAAGAGCAAGAAAACTGTATTATCACACGTAACGAATCCGACGGGTCTTCTTGGGCTCTTAAGTAGAAATGGTTTTTCTGCAGTCAGACGAGATCCTTGAAACACAAAATATATAGTGTAGAGAGTCGATAAAAATTTATGCCCCTTGCGCGGCACGATTAGTTTTTAAAAGCAACGTTGATATTACGTGTGCATATTTATACATGTACATATATGTATTTAATGTGTCACTTTTTTTTCACACCGTGACTGATGGCTTCAAATCCAAATTTTATGACTCGGGAGAGAATGAAAAGTGGGTGAGTAAGACAAAGAGAGAGAGAGAGATAGAGAATGAACAGTACATTTTTTGGAACACGAAATAAATTGATTCGTCCATCCCACGGCGGAACGTCAATTTCAGAAAATCCGAACACGTACAATTTGTTTTATCTCGATTGTTGAATTTTCAAATTTCACCGCGAATGGCAGTGTCAGTTTTTTTGCGCGTATTTTTGTATTTGACGTAACGTACGTCGGGTATATCACGTCGTGTCAGATCGTAAAACATATTCTATGCTTTTTTATTTCGATATGTAATTACTGCAAATACAGTATAAATAAATTGTGACGTATTAAGAGACTGGACTGTTTCTAAATTTTAGGGTAAAGTCATTTATGCATATATTTTATATACATATATATATTTTTTTTATTACCGAATTCAGAAACCAAGGTAATAATTGCTCAGCAATAAACATGGCGATCATTAGAGTTCCTTTAATCAACTTGACTCCATCTTGGGTAATCAGAGCTTTATCGCTTAATGGAAATGACTTATTTCTCTGAGTTCTTTTGTTGCGTGTAGCTTACTTGATCCCAGCCCACGCGAAATGACCAGCTGCTTGTCCGTTATTGTAACGGTGACCTTTGACCCTATGACTAATCAATTATAATAATTGATCGTCTTAAGTAAATGTCCATTTTGATTACGTAATAGTCCCACTAGCGGGCACTTAAGTCCTAGTGCCTTTATTTACTTTCAGTTGGTACCTACTTTTATTTTTCATGCATTTCAGTCTTATCACGGAATGGACAAGGGTGGCCTTTATCACGTATTATACTCTTGAGCTACATTTTCATTTTTTTTCTGCGCCCTAAACGTGCTTGAACTCTGGTTCACTATACTATATCGTAGCCAATTCCTACTGTAGAGTTAGAGTAGCGTTAGAATATGAATTTTTGTGCAAAATTTTTTTTTAGCGCCATATTACACACGTGTTGATTGGTTATAAATAAATAATAAAAAATGATTTATTCGTCGGGTTCGATATTGAACAGTTTTTTTTTCCCCTAAAGCTACAGTATTATATTTGATACTGTCGATTTTTCTAATCAATTTTTTATAGCCACTACGTGATTGATTTGATTGTCATGCAATAGTATTTTATTTTATAAATGTAACGGGTGTTTATTTATTATCCTCTCACAGATTCCCTTACACGTACACGTACAGGCTATATTGGATATAGCCAATCCACACGTTGGCAAACATTCTCAAATTGGATTTAATTTGTTAAAAAAATTAGATCACCAGGATCCTCCGTAACGTTTGCCTTGCAACTTAAAAGTTACCGGCAAACTTCGATCTGGGTGGAGCCGATATTTGTTTACCGGTGATTTGTCCAAACTATGTATAGAGCATAAGACCTGGCGAGAAACGAAAGGCGGGCGGCAAAAGAGAACCGGCCGCCGTGTTTACACTCGCCGGAACAGTCGGAAAGTTCAGTAGTCACCCTTGCCGCCGAGGTATCAGTAGTAGCTAGGGCTTGTATACACGGGCTGAGGATATGGGTTGGTACATATGTATATATATATGTATATAAGTCTTAAGAGAGCAGGGTGTGTGCAGGTCGAAAGTTGAGAATTCTCAGGAAGGGGTTGGTATGTTTGTCCGAGGACGGGAAGGGGTGAGGAAGTATCCTTCGAATAGGGGATGATTTACGAAGGGAAAGAGCCATTCGCGCCATTAGCGTTTTCACACACTATGCAATCTGACGTCCATTGATAAATCGCTTGGCTGACTAGGTATCGGAGTTATCTACTGATCCGTATATTTTATTGCGAAAATAATTCCGTATGCTGGTACCCGTCGCTAATTAAAATAACATTTTTTTTTAATGTCGTTCTCTGTGCGGGTTCCCATTCAAGTAGGCTGGTCCTGAAAATTTGAAGTCGATGAAATCAATTTCTATGAGGCGAATGAGATACCTG
>JARPRH010000866.1:602359-614853 GCA_031763665.1 Calameuta haemorrhoidalis
GGGTGAGGAGTGGCTAGAATTGAACCTTGTGCCTGTAGCAGGTACCATTGTCAGCACTATGGTTCTCCAGGTACCAACCCACGTCATTTCGTAGATTTGATTTTCTTTGAAAATTCCAAAATTTCCGCTGCTCGAACATTTTTAACCAATGACACTGGACGCACTCGATGTTTCAAGAACGATACTTATGCTTGACGTAAAATCGTATTTATGCCAATTAAAATAATGATTATTTGGAGATTAAAAGAAATGACATTTAGTATCGCAAAACTTAGACTTTATATGTATATTGAATTTGGTCTGTTTTAGTTTCTTAAACAATGAATCTCTGCTTGGCTCTAGCCCGAAGGAACTGTACGAAGTCCCTTTCGATTGCTATACCGCGACGGAAATTTGCTTAAGGAAATTGAACCGAACAATCTCTGGATCTTGAAGCAAAGCGACGTAATATCGCGGACATAATGGAATATCTTAAAAGCGTCTGAGGATACTTAACGGGAGGGTAGTTCAAGTGGGTAAAGTAAGTAAAGTGCCATCTAGTCGGGCAGAAAAATAATAATGAAACGTTCCGAGAGCAGCGGGAAAGTTTGAATTTTTACTTGACGTTCATTATTATACTATATGTTGCATGTTAAATCGTATCCTCGATGGTTACTTTTTGGCTTGACGTCTCGTAGAGCTTTTTGGTATCATTCAAGATATACTATCAGTATTGCTTCACTTATACGTGTGCTTATCGGTACCTATGCGTTTATGTATTTTTTATTTTTTTTTAATACCTTCAGACACGGATTCTTTTTTTAGAAAAAAAAAAAGTTAATTTTATTAGAAGCGAATTTCATTGGCACGTTATCGGTAGGCTATATAGTTATCTGCTGTTTGGTAGATGTAATAGGATATTCAAGATGGCCGCTTAAGCGATAAATTACCACGAAGAATGTTATTCGATAAATGGTAACTTATCGTTATCAGACTCTCACGAGGGATATAGAGTTTACCAGGTAAGTAAGAATTATTAAAAATATCACGGCAATCTACATTTTTTTTTGACTTAATCAAAGCCAATGGGGTTGACTGGTGGAACTTTTAGTTTTGTGTATGATATTTTAGGTAATTTATATAAAAAGGAATGGAGGACTAGACACATTATAATATTAATGAATACTATTACGTATTTTTACTATATGGATAAATGCGGTTTATAAATAATACAATTTGGATTATTACAGTCCTAACGGAAGTACGATATTGTATGTGAAATATTTATTATCTGGTATATTTACCATTCGATTCTCTCGGTGAACATTTATTGCAATTGAATTTGTTATATGTCAATTCCAATTTGGACGGGTAATATCGTTACTCCCGTTTCTAATTTCGATAAATATAAAGTCAATTACAATATATTCGAGATTTGATAGTTAATTGACTGAAAATAGACATTTTTACATAAAGAAAAAAAAAATGATAGTTCTATAGTCTTGCTGTTAGTTACCCCTATAGAAATAAAATTCAGGAATCAAGGTCTCTTAATACGCACAGGTTTAGATATTCAAACGGAGAGGCTTCCAGTAATTTAATCAAAAAAGGCCCCATCGGGACATCTCAGTGTCCTATATCCATTCGTGTTGCACGAAACTGTAATCTATTCGTCCATTAGAGAGGATTTCTCTTACACGTTTATCTGTTTTGTACTGACTCGATAATCAATAATTTGCCATTAGAGAAAATGAGTATTTCCGATTCAAGAGTATAACGACGTAATCACATTTAATTTCACTTTGCTCGTGTTTTATTAAGCTCCGATAATTCATTCTACTGGTAGATGAAAACTCACAAGTTTTTTCAAATGGAAAATGTAATCATATCAATGCCAATATACACTTTTAAATAATAGTAATATTATTATTATCACTCGTACACTCGAATAACTAGACGCATAAAATTTGTATTAAAAAAAAAAGTTCTTCCTCGCGCATCGAAACAAAAGAAGAATCCGTATAATACAAGATCCGCCAAAAAATATGCCTAGTCTCGATATCCTAGTGAAAAGTTTGAAATCCGCAAGCCGGCGACCGGAGGCTTTAGTGAAGATTCATAAACTTTACAAATTACAGTTGTTCGAAAGTTAAGTATAGTTTCCAAGACGAAAAGCACGGAAGGGAAATGGCGAGATAAAGGAGCCGACTTCCTTCTTTCGTGCTGAAAAATATTCGGTTTACCGTTTATAAAAGACATTCACATAATTTGACGTTTTGCGTAAAGAGTCTCGATTTAGCCTGCTTAAATATCAATATATACGATTCGAGGATAAATTGTGAAAATAGTTTACCTAAAATAACCACGTAATAGTAGCGCACGAGCTTTCGGACTAAGACCTTTGGCAATTCTACCTGTGTCAGGGTCCCTAGATGGAGGTTGGTATAACCTCATTTGGCTTCGCGATTGAATCCAAACTGATGCGTTTGCGAAGTTCCCGGGTCATGGACGCAAACGGCATACGTGAACGGATCGTAACCACGGACTAGCCTGACCCATAAGAGGGGTTCCTGATAGAGGGTGCTAGTAATATGGCAAATATATATATATATGTATATATACATATGTAGAACAGACGACACACACAGGGTCGTGAATAAGGGTGGTAAACCTACTGAGAATTCATGCATAGTACAACATACAGATTTATATATACTGTCGGTAACGAGGTACCCGGGACTAAGTCGCTTGTATAACGACATCTCGTGGCTAAATCGCGTACTAAATTCCCTAGAGGGTTTTCACGTAAAACTTAAGCCACGACGCGGCGACAATCACCGTTTGCCAACCTCACGAAAGTAATACGATTACCAACGGGCTTACGTGCGTTACTCGAAATTTCTACTAGAATTTGGTGTTTTCTCCCCTCGAATGGGGTGCATTTATCCCAGACATTGCGATACACAATAGCTTGTTTTATTTGGAGGTTAAGTAGGTAATACTAGTTCTGTATGGTAATTACGAAATTCAGTCCCCCACGTAACCAAACGACTACCCAACCGCGAATCGTTATTTAAATCTATCGAAAGTTTCTCGAAACGCAGGAAACTACTGGTATTAACCGTGTGTGTTCCATGTTCGCTTAACGAAATTTCGAACTAATTAACGCGTGTAACGCTCGCAGGTAATTAGCGTCGCGTTTAATATTACAGAACTGCGATAAGAGAGACTCCGCTTGGTACCTGCTTCGTGGTTAACGCTTCTGTATGGGTAACTGTATGTATGTATATACAAGTGTGGGTTTACCGAACCAACACAATTTTCTAACCATTTTATGGGAACACCTATGTATTCGACGTAACGAAACAACCCTTGTTACTAACATGACGTAATTACATTTTACAAACCTTTCTCTCTGTCTCTCAAACTTTCAGGCTCTTTCTCCATTTCTCTCTCTCTCTCTCTCGCTCTTTACCTCTGCAGCCTGTTACGTTTCAGAAACACGCTCGCGCTTCATAAATTAACCCGAACGCGATCGTGGCAAATACACTGAGTCTAATTCAGACCGAGTGGCACACGCGATCCAAATGAGTCCAAATAGAAGCTAATAATATGTTTGTCGGGATCTCGTAAATAGGCTATCCTGAAATTGCATTGTTTTTATCAAAACTATTTTATATTCATCATATTAGTATCTATGTGCTTGTTGACTGTAATCATTAAAATAGTTGGTTTACGTTGAAATCTAAACTGTCAGAATTAAAATTTTTTTTGTAATTGCGGACTTCTGGACGAGCGCGATTGCTCATTGGAATTTCGGTAAGCCCCAGTAGTCGATTGTCTTGTTTTTTTTCAGAACTTTGACGTCACCAAAGTCATTTACGAAAAAGGATGCGTCCAGGCTGGCGAGGAATGGGTGGAGCGGAATCTCCTCGTTATTGCGAGTGGCGCAGTCGGAACGGCATTTGCTCAGGTATAGTTTGTCAAAGGGATAAAAACAAAGAAAAATATAAGGATCAAGTTTTACAGTTTAGGATTGCAGTTTACGGTATAAATTGATCTCGAAAGAGTTTCGGATTCTTAGTCGTAGTTTCGTTAGTCTAGGAAAAATGATCGACAGTGGTGCCACCTGGTATTTTTTTTTGAAATTTTATTAAGTACCTCGTAAGGTACTGAATTGTAAGGTTACACCTACTGGATAATATAATCTTCCGCTAATGCAAAGGTGAGAATTTTCGAAAATTGTTATCGATTCTTCATTCAAAATGGCGCTTGTTATACGCTCGTAAAGTTTGTTAATGCACATGGATGGCTCTTGGTATATTTTTTTCACTGTTGTTTATTATACATATGTAAAAATTTTGGACTGTATATATTTGCTTATATACTTTTTCGTTATATATATATTTTTTGTCATTCCTGTCATTATTATTTAATTCCTAGTGATTATTATAATTGTCGATTTTATTCGTTGTTACGGATCTTTGATTAGCTTATGTATACTATAGTACAACGTGGATATAGTATGTTAACGTGAAATTTTTGTTTTAATTACAGATTCTCGGAATCTGCTTCGCACAAAATCTGCGAGCGGATATTTTTGCGCAAAAGGCAAAATGGCATTGACAATCCAGAGCCCCCACGGCAGTCTAGCATCTTGCTCTCGCTGATGCTAATCGACCACGTTGATGCCAACGAGAACGTCGACATGAATATTCGCCTTAAGAAAGTCGCCCACTCAGTGAAACAAATGGAGTTTTTACGATAATCCATGGAAAAATGACATGACTCATCGTCGATCTAACATTACACAAAGAAAGAAGTCAAACGGAGAAAGTGCAGATAAATCTTTAAATATTCGTTAATAATAATACTATAAATACGTACAATATTAACTCGAAATATTTTGTACCGTCCATTCGAGTCGTTTGAATCTAAACGCCAAACTTTATCATAACTTTCAAAAAAATTTTTTTTTTTGGTTTTCACTAATTTCCAGCATCTCTCCGTTTGACCCAATTCGGCCACAAGCGTGATTTTGAACTAAAAACATGGATAAGCGTATTTCGATCTGTTATCAGTTATCAGATAATTTTTTTTTGATAACTCTTTTCATCGACTGACAACTGATCACAGTAAAATTACGTGGTATAATATATACATCCATATACCATGTTACCATGTATATACATAGAACAGGACACGGTGGGTGCGTAGAAGGAGGCGATAACGTGTTGATGTCAAAGTTGAACGACGTGGCGTCGTGGGGGCGTGGAGATAATGGCCAACTCCACCGCAGAATAAATTCGTACTCCGCTACGAACTAAAGGCCACTTCATAAAAAACACACACAATAAGATTTCCTTGCCCCAATGGGGTGTTAAATTGATCGTCCGGGTCACTCGGGCATATCGATCGTCGCTAACGTGTTCACGTCGTCTGGAATGCGTCACTCGTCATACGTCACGCATTCAGGCTTTTGACACTTTGGCAATTGCTGTTTGCGCGAGATCCCTTATTATTTTTTTTTTTCCTAGTAAACTTCCGCTAATCGCTGCCTGCGACACAATAGAGACGTCATTCAAGATCCTAAGATCCGTTTACAATGCTCCTCCATGAATGGATGCTGGGTTTGATTCGCGTGTGTAATGACAAGGGGATGATTTGTTGCATGAATATTACTATACTGTTGGGGAGTTTTTTTTTACTGAATGTTTTTTTTTTATTGGAGTGCTAGCTTGTATGGGAATTTGTACTCGGAATGGCGTTGGCGATGATGTGACAAGTGATATTAATTGTATTATTGTATTTTTAAGCGATACCGCTTCTATGACGTTTTTAATCTAGTTAATTAAAAATTGTAATGTCGCGCGGTAATTGTCCACGTAATCATTAACTTTTCCTCGTTGGGATTGGCTGGCCAAATACCACCCTGTCCGTTTTTTTTCTTCTTATTCTTGATTATTCGTTATCGATCTTTACGGGTGGTTTTTGTCGCTCTGTTTATTGAGATGAAAATTTTTTTTTAAGCTCTTTACCTTTTGCTGGTAATTATGATACTGTGGTAATTCATCTAAATGGTACGTTGATTTTTGAGGGATAATAGTTTTTTTTTTCTTTTCTTCAAAACGTCGGGGATCAAGTTGTTTCGTCCGGGCGACATGTCCTTTTATGTGGATACTTACTGATTGATTTAATCGAATTTATATTCACAGGAATTTTATAACGTTGATTAGTAATGTTAATTAGTCATAAATTTCCTCGTACGATTTAATTTCCAAACAATGTGATTATACATTTATTATTACACAGAGTAAGTTTAGCAAATGCTGGTAGCATTGCTGAATATAGGTAAAATTTTCGTTATCGAATTTTCGTCACAAGACAGTAATAGAAATTAAAATAATATTATATCTTAATTTCGTATTCAGCAGTCGAAATATCGTTTACTGAAAATTTGCTAAATTTGTTAAAGAAGCATTTGCTAAAATTAAACTGTTACAATATTTACGACATTCCGTTATCTCTTTATGTTGCTACGTTATATTAAGTTTGTCAGCCTGATCCGATATCCTGATAGAGAAATAATTACGCTGTATAAATCCTCGAAAAAAAATGGATATGCGGATCACGTGACAAAAAAAAAATGAGTTTTCTTTATGAAATTGACGCAACAATTTCGCGTTGCCTCGTAGTCACCGAAAAGAAAGGCTGAAAAGTTAACTCATTTTATGACTACTCGATACTTTGTCAGTTTTTTTTTTTTTTTTTAGAAATACCTTATCATTTGCACAGCTGATTGCACTTTGTTGCACAGATGAATTATTGACAATAAGTTATATATGCTGTTTACTGAATTATCGTGACCGCGATTATCGTCTCGGTGTTCAGTCATCAAACTTCATTGCTTAGGTTGCTATTCGCGTATCAATTGCCAATTGTCAATGCGATCCGTTCAATTGTTCTTGCTGATAAGAATCCTTGACGACTAGTAAAAGCAATGTCTACTGAATAATAACTAAAAATCTTATTTTTCTTTTAATATGAAATAAACCATTGTAACTGCTAGACGTAATTCCTATCAGGGAATTAATTATCTATTCTTCCCGACTATGAGATTCGTATCGTCCTGTACGAAGAACTAAAGACTTATTTAGAAATATCATAATTTGAAATTCCTAGCGATCACGTGGAAACTAGAAGAATGCGTTTACTGTGAATAATTTTATTTACGAATTAATTCTTGCCCGAAATGTTCTTTATCACTTTTTGAGAAAAGATGGGGCAAGTAGTGATGTGTATACTCGCGATTAAATTTTAGATACTCAAGCCGAACGTCTGTGACTAAAATTAATTTAATCAGCGAGCTAATCATTTTTTTTTATTCTATTACTATCTTCAATATTTCCTTGCGTACTCTGTAATAAAAGTATGATTTTTTTTTACTATGTTGCATTTATTTTTTTATTATTCACCAAAACAGCAGACATTTGCTGTAACTGCGAACCGTATGCTTATTTTATCATAAGAGTAAATTGGGTTATTATATATTATTGCGAGGATCTGTATTCCCTGTAGAGTCAAACCAAGTTGCATCCGTTAGAGACAAATTATTAAATACAATCGCCAAAATAATCCTAAGGATCATAAGAATTAGGGGTAGAATAAATAGTATTTTTCAAAAGTCTATCCGTCAGTCAGTCTGAATTTCATTTTATAATCTATCACCAATGGTCATAGTATTACAAGTCACGATTATATCAATAATCAATACCAAACGATTAATTAAGAAAATACAAAGAGAAAGACTATACCTAAAGACAGGGGTTGCAAAATTGATAAATGAAAACATTCATTAACCAGTACGTACTGTACACTTAAGAAGCGATAGATTAATTTTAAAAAGTCCCTACAGAGAATATAAACTAATAATAGAGCATAAGTGATTTTCCTTGAAACTGTTTATTAATAATTATAATCCACTTTTCGCGAAACGCAGCAATGTCCGTTGAAATATATATATATATATATATAAAGTTCTTATATATTAATGTAAATATTGTACATCCATTTGTAAAGAGAAAATGAGAGATTATTTAATCGTATGCTTGACCAATATACATAGAATAAATAGGATAAGGATGTATCATAAAATTCTTATGTATTACTAATAATCGATTTATTAAATCGATAATATTAATGTGTGCATAAAAACTGAACAGAGATTTACATTATATGGCTTATTTGGTGCAGGCGCCATTCCATTTACGATAACGTATTCGATCGAGTTAAGATTTTGGCGCTCTTTTTTTTTTTTATTATTGGCAATGAGAAAATAATTTCCAAAAAAAATTTATTGGAGTCATGTAAATTGATGTGCCAAACGAACAAGCTAAATCGATGTAAAAATTTCAAGCGAGAGTAACGTTAATGTCTCTGAGTGATTTATGAACATTCGAACAATTCATTTTTCTATCGGATAAGGTTTCCCATATGAAATCAGAAAATGTCAAAATTTCTACCTGAATCGTTGCATAAATTTTCATGTGCGAAACTCAATGTTACTTTAAAATGTTATATTTTACAAGAATGACTAAGTTATCACAAAATTTTGAATGCAACGCGAATACGTACTCTTGCGATGAAAATAATTTTTCTAGGTAAATTTTATCCATAAAGTTTTTTAATATCTACATTATAGTGCCTGTGTAATGGATCTTAAATGCTTTCTGTGTGTAAATCGCATATCGTTAAGCATCAATATTAGCGCCATCTTAGATACTCGAGAATATCATTTGAACGAAGTTGTGGAGAATTGAAATATTTCAAAAGACAATTGCTTATTGAATTACCATTTGTTTATAATTATCAATTAATTTGTATCGGTAACGTTTGATATGTTCAAAGTGAATATATTTTGTAACGTGACTTAATGACATGAAATTATATAAAAGCAAGATATTTTGATAACTTGATTAAAGTATTGTAATTATTGAAAACCACAAAACAAATTGTACCAACGCTATAAATTATCCGTCATTGCCGCAATGAGCATATCAAACGTTAATAAATTATTTTTAATTGTCAAATAACAATTATTGTAAATAAAGATGTCGCGTTCGATAGCTCAATCACAAATACGAATAACAATTCTAAAGGGGATTAAATTTATTTAAAAAAAATCATACCTCATTTATAATTTAAATCAGTAACAAAAAATTCTCTCAAAAAATATATATATATATATTGAAACATGTATATAACAGCAGAACAAAATGTCCAAAAATTCTAATTAGAATCCAATAGACAATTAACTAAAGTACAGGCACGGTAAATTATTTAACGGCGCGTTCCGAAGCAGCGATAACATTAAACCTATTTTCAAATAACGAAAAAAAAAAAGTTGACGTACGAATAGAATCTTGTGTTATGCAGGTCACGTTATTCATGAAATGCAAAATAAACACGTGACAGTTCATTAAGGTATTTCCAACTCCCTTATTTGTTATAGGGATGAAGATGGGGTAAGATGGGTCCCTCGTAAGAAATACTGCTGTCAGAGAAATTCCAACAGTATATCATTATTACCCCAGATTCGTCTAAAATTACGGGTAGCTCATCTTGTATTAGCGATACCGTCTTACCCGACCTACCCCTAATTAAAATTATAATAATTAAAAAAAAATATAATTTAACGATATATTAGACACGATCGAAGAGAACGGTTAGAGGCTAAACTGCCACAGACCGATGTAGCACAGTGAAAATAAAGATAGGGTGAATCCTTAATGTCCTGTATGATTATAAATATGTATAATAATAACAGTAATAATAATAATGTAATTTTAAATGTAACCGTTGTAAACTGAACTATTGTAAATACGGCTATGTACTTTTCTTATACCACCTAAGGGATAATCGTAATGTTTTTATGGAAAAATTAATATTTATACCCATTGAACAGTTGTGTAAGCGAATAAAATTAATGGAAAATTAACGATAAGCCTTTTTGGATCGTAATCTATTATCGTTCTGTAATGCTCGCTGAGTGCTTCAAAATAATTGTTACAATAACCGTGTCAATATCATACAATTTTCCCGACGCATTGTTTAACTGCCGCTTCTATATTCACGATCAAGATGCTCACGCAATCTGGTCGTTGCAAGCGAATTATGGATATTTCGATGTGCCCGGGTCATAAGTTTTTATTTACTGATCCATCGTTTTACTTGAATACAAATATCGTCAAGTGTTTGCTAGCCTGAACGAAACCGGCGAAAGATGGCATTGTGTGTTTGGCAGGTACTTGAATCGAGTAATAATCAATTTCTGAAGGCGCACTTCCATTGCTTACCAGTGCCAGACTTATTTTGGTATCTCTGTCGTCATTGGATGAGAGCACGCAGATGTAATTACCGTCGCACTTCACCGCAATTTCTCTTCTATAAAAGGTGAAGTTTCATGAAGCTCTTCCGCAGTTGAGCAGTGAATTATTAACGTGATGGTCACCATTTTCGTGCTGCTTTCAGTGTCCATTGCGATTCACGCAATGACCCCTTTGACTGGTAATAGTAGATTCAGTTGTTTGTACGAAGGTAATGCAGGCTGTTTTAAAACTACGAATTCCGCTGGATCGGTCGGTATGTTAGAGCAAAGATTTATCTTTAATGTTACGAATGTGACTCGCGTAGTCGAGGGTGTTTTTAAATTGACATTGATTAATTTTCTTTATATTCAGTCATCTTCTATCGTTCTTTGATCAGTGATTTATATTTTTAGTGAATTTCTAATTAATCGGTTTTCACTTATTTTAGGTACTTTGCCATCGTTCTTCGTGAAAATACGTAACAATCCTAAGGGTAAGTAAACTATTGTTAATTCTTATGGATGTTTAAGGGTGGCAGTTCTGCATTAACGTGACTTGATTTTGACACGAAGCTCAATCAAAGTATTATTTTTGTCTATTGTTACTTGTCGATTGTTTCTTATGGGGAAAATTTATGTCGTCTGGGATGTAAATATCTTTTAGAAGGATTAATATAAATTTACTGTATAACTTGATGACTATTATTGATAGAGTTATTATGAATTATATTACATGTATATTTTTTTTAATCATTCAAATAATACAAATTTTCTATTCTGCTTCAAGTAGTATTCTATATGGACAAAAGAGATCCAGGAACTTTCCTTAATTGGGCCTTATCGTCGTTCAGTCCATGGCAGTCACAGAATATAAGGTGAGTCAACAAAATATTTAAACAGACTGATTTCATGATCGTTTTTCTAATTTTCTTAATGTTACTTTTTTTTAGAGTTTTGACATTTGTTATGATAAATATATTAAATATATAAATATATTAAAACAAAGGGAATATTCTAAAATAAATCGTTGCTGAATTCATGAATATCTGTTATCAATAATATAGTGCACCAAACAAAAAATAACTTCCTTTTAATTTTGTTTCCAATCTAAATTGACAGGCCTTACATCACGTATAGACTGCCAGGAAGTAATCGACCGATTTCATTCGTTGCCACCATGGGAAAGAGGAAGGATCATTTTCCGAGGATGGTAAATTCATTTGAAAGGTATGCAAAATCATGAAATCTTGAAGTCTCGTTATCTTTATAAGAGACATAATTTTTTATAGCTAAAAAATGTTCAACTTCTTCTTTCTTACTTTTCAGATTGAACAATTAAAATGCTGATAACCCGCCACAGAAAAAAAGTCAAGGCGTCACACATCCGAAAACATCATATAAACCTTTCAGAAACCATTATACATATATGTATGTTTTGGAAAGACTGTATAGTCGTTTTAATGCAATTACGAGATTTTGTTTAATATTGTATACGAAGAATTTTTGACGCCTTTATTCATTATTTGGAATATTTATAACAAAAATTAATATATCGATTTTATTATGAATGTGCCGTACTGAAATATATCTGGAGGAAATAAAATCGAATCCGTTTCCCTTAGAGACACCATTTTTAGCATTTCCATTCTTTTTAATCCGAAGGCAACGTCTTCGGACAGACCTTATCATAGAATGAATTGAAACAAAGAGTTTTAGAAAATCTAAATGCGGACCACGTGAATAAACTTGCCTTTTCAGAAAATTATTTTTTAAACTTATACCGTCATCATCACGTGACAAATCACAATTCTCGCCATACAGTTCTCATACAGAGAAATTCTATATAAATCTTTTGTCTAGTCGTCCTTTCTCCAACAGTGCTCCATTCAACCTCTACCAGGGCCTTGAGGGCCTACAGGTAGTTATGACCTACTGCCACGGTTTTTCAGAACATGTTCCCCAGGGAAATGTATTTTTAATCAGAACGAATGAATTTCACAGAATGACGGTGCTCAACAGTGTTATCTAGCGTAATTTTCTGGAATTAAAAAAGATGCTCCCCGCGAAAATGAAATTTTAGGAGGTTTTCTCGTTCCACGCCCCCTAACGGAATTTTCCGGAACTATAAAAGCGCTAGACAGCGCCATCT
>JARPRH010000866.1:657828-697288 GCA_031763665.1 Calameuta haemorrhoidalis
AATGCCTGGGGCAATCTTAGCTATGCGGATCTGATCACTCAGGCCATCACCAGTGCTCCCGAGAAACGACTCACCCTGTCGCAGATCTACGACTGGATGGTTCACAACGTACCCTACTTCAAGGACAAAGGCGACAGTAACAGCAGTGCTGGATGGAAGGTCAGTCAAACAATCTCTCCCCTAAATAATCAGACATCGTACTTCATTTCAATATATAATTCATTTACCCTGGAACAGAGTTGGTTACCTTACCCAGGTACCAACCTTAAGGTTTGCGGTAATTAAAAAAAAAACACTTGAACCTCAAGTTTTTAATAACGGATCCATAAGCTGAAAAAAAATTTACGAGGCTTCTTCGAAGTACGAGGAATATCGACTCTCGTCGCACAATATTCCTCTTTATCTTTGACCTTAACCTTTTTCGCTTTAAAGATCCAGAAGAGACGCGTACGGCAAAAGCGATGATCGTGTCATCTCGTAGCTACGTAGTTCCCCGAAGTTGGCAATTCGTCCTCCTCAAGAGTCAGCGACTCGACCGATCGTGGCTCCGATCAACTGACACTGATATCTGTCATGTCAAAATGTTCCCTGATATTTTTGCGTACTGCGTCGTGGGTCGTGACTCAGGCAACCTGGATGATCCAAGTCGATGCAACTTCAGTCCGAGCGTCACCGAAATATAACGCACGTTCCTCGTCCGCCTAGATTTTCCATGCGTGATATTATTCCACGTATGTTCAATCGTATGTGCACATATCCATAAGACACGTAGAGCAACTATTCTAAACACGCAATTTAATCGACAACAACTGCTAACGTAACGCGTGGCTACATTAAAGCGCATTTGACGCAAAGCTTCGAAGGAGAGGGTAATATTCCCAGGCACTCGGCTGCCTCGACTTTTCCATCAAGGTCGCCAGAGGTTAGAACCTCGACGCAAACCGGCTGAAAGCCGTAAACGTCGCTGAACTATTGCGCGGAGAATCACGGGACGTCACATGGTTTCGGCATGCCGTAACGTGTTCTTGCTTAGTCTGGCTACATACCTGAGTTTATCCACTGCACATTACATATCTAGCTACGCCTTTTAATATCGCCAGCCAAGAGACTCACGTTACTCGTGCAATAGCAGCAACAGCAGCAACGAGATTAGTTTCAGCAATACCTGAGGTAGATTTGCATTCTGCCTTCAGCGAGAGGCCGGTCTAGCCTCACACGACTGGATAACGCTCGAAAGTGCGTACTTTGCGCGCGTGCAATTTGCTCGATAGGCTGGCAACACGACGCTCGCGGAATTTCGGCGGCTCGCAGATTCTGAACCAGTTGTAATAGAGGCAGGCAGCAGGCATGGAAACGCTGCTTAATTTTATGGATTAGGATACGAATACTATGTACACGTGGTGCATTGGTCATTCTAGATGGAGGTTTTAAGTGGACCTGATAGTAAAGGTTGGATTTTCGTATTATCCCATCGCGGGGGGTCGATCCTTATATTTCTTAGGGACTTAGAGAGCGAGAGAGAGAGAGAGAGAGTCCCTAAGGAATATTATCTCTAGGAATATTGTCCATATATATATATACATATATATAAATACTTTACATATCCGTGACTCGTTCAGGCGACTCTCTTACTACTCTCGACCTCCCGAGCACACAGGATACTCAAGACGAGGAAACTTTTCATCTCTCGTACGAAGGGAGAGTATCGGAGAGCAGGAGAGGGAGGGAGAGGGAATCAGAGGGAATCAGAGAGAGAGAGAGAAGGAGAGAACGATTCAAGCTGAGTAAAGCCGGCTTACCAAAATCCTGTATCGTGCTCTCGCGGTTCTCCCCCCCCCCCTCCCTCCCTCACTGTCTCTCTCGTAACACGTTACTTAGATACACGTTGGCGAAAGTGTGTCAAGACTCCTCCTACGGTTTCGCCCTCGTCGCCTCGACGACAATCCCGATTCCCAAGGGATAGGAGGGAACAAGATTTGTCGGATCTACAATTGGTCAATATTTCTGTACCGCACGTATTGACACGTATTGACACGCACTTGCGACGCTTCGAGAAATCCCGAGGAATCAACATAGCGCGCAATCTGTGTTTACGCACGGTATACGCAGTTAGCGTTTTAAGCCAGATGTTAAGTTAATAACGCAAAAGATTTAAAGCAACGTACACGCGACTCGTGACTCGATCGCGTTAACGCCCAAATCATGCGAAGCCAAGAGTGAAGAAACCCGTGCGAACTCGAATGACTGGCGAATGCGCGGGAGGACGGTAGCGTCGTCGCAGTCGCCGGCGTCGCCGCGTAGAAACGCAGGAACGCAGATAGCCGAGACGAACCTCGTAGAGGATTTATCAGAGCGAGAGTCTGCTCAGCGTGGCGGCGTGAATTTAAGCGGGCTTTCCGCGTTATTTTTGCACGGCCGGCACTCCGCGTCGTTGCCGGGTCTACCCGGGCGCTGCTCCCACGTTGCCGATATCGTCCTGGGGTCATCTCGCTCCACCTACTACCAGAGGAGGGTGGGTGGGGGGTCTCTCCGTGCCTCGTCCTCGTCTTCTTAATTTCCATTCTCGTCTCCGCTTCTTCTCTTGGAATATGCATGTAACGTGCAGCACGTAGGACACACGTACACTTTGGTAATTTCTTGAAGATGCGCGCGACATCTTTGCGCGGCGATCGGTCTCTCCTCCCCGAGTGCACATTATGCGTCAACGTACTTCGCCGCTGTACAGGATATATCGCGTGTACGCGGATTCCCGTCGACAGAGGGTGCGCGCACAGTCCGTGGCGCAACAGTCGGCTTCGGAGAATTCGAATTCCAGCGGGACTGCACGTCCGGCATCTTGAATCCCCGTTCACGGGTTCGGCACGGTCGTTCGGCGTATCCACCTTGCCTGGAGCAAGGCCGCGATTTCCTCCTGGCAAATTGCGACAGGGATTCCCGCTCCGGGGTCTGCCGCATTTTAACGAAGAGGAGGACCACCTTTCTCCTTTTGAATTTCTCGCCTCGAGTAACTTTCCAAGCAGGTACGAGCACCGTCCGACGCGAGTAGCGCTAGCGCCTCTCCGGTTGCACTTGTTCTCGTGGCCCCAGGTGCGCATCGGGGATCCTGGCGGGAGAAAGAGGAAGCTCTGGCGCACCGATCGTGCATAGCGCGGCCGCCGCGACGCGCTCAAACTTCCTTGGAGCGGGATTACACGCTCGGACGATGTCTTACGGGCTAGTACGGACACAGCAGGTACTAATACAGTAGGTCGGGAAGGTATGTACGAGGGTGACGTAATGGGTGTGCGGACAGGTACGTAACCGCTGGCTTCACGTAACGTTACCCTTGACTCTACTAGGTGAGCAGCATTGCAGCTCGTTACGAAGGCGCGATCGGCCACGCGCGTCCACGAGGCGCGCAGGGATATTGGCTCTTTGGCTTATTGGCGCTGCCGTCGCGTGGAATTAAGCCGCGCGGCGCGCACCCCGCCGTGCGAACAATAAATATTCCTCGACGATGCCCCGGAGCTCCTTGGCTCTTGCATTGCGCAATCAACGTGACGTGGGACGTATGTGCACACTGACAGTCTCGGAGGATCAGCCAGGTTACGAGGATCTTACGTAGGGAATTATATTTGGGAAAGAAAAAAAATTGTCAAAAATAATAATCGAAACAGCGCATTTCCGTCGTTCCTACGAACCGATTCTAATGCCTGCATTACAAGCGATTAAAGAATCTCCCATGCGAACTCGCCCGACACTCGACGCGTGAATATCAATCCTCCTATCGGTATTCCATAATCATATTTGGCCACTGGTTTCCCATGCGTTCGCGCGTATCGCGGGCCCTCGAGGTGTCTCTCCAACACTTTGCCGGTTTACGTATACACACGCGAGTATACACGGTGATCCAATCCGATCCGATCCCCGATTCGAGGCAATGACCTCGCGTGCCATTTATTCCTGCCCCTCTTCTCCGATACGTCCTTCTCGATCGCCACTCTGTCACACCAGCTCCGTGTCCCAAGCTTTTTAGACTGATCTCTCTCTCTCTCTCTTTCTCTCTCATTCGCTCAATCCTTCTTCTTTTCTATACCCTTCTCACTCTTTCTCACTCCCTTCCTCTTACTCTTACCACCACTCTCCGTGCAGCGACTCTTCTCTTTCTCTCTCTCACTCTCTCTCTCTCTCTCTCCCTCCTTCGGCCAGCGCACAAACGTTAAAACACGACTACCAGCATGTTCCCTCGCGATCATCGTTACGCAGCGTCGCTCCCGTCGCTCCGTAGCGTCGTTGTCCATTCGTGGCGTCCTTGCGAAACGCGCGCAGGGCCCTGTGACTCTCTCGAACACATCGCGACACGCATCGAGAGTCGATTGTCAAATCTTGACGCAATTGCCGAACCGTGATGGACGATGGTCCAAGGAACAGCGTGTGGACGTGGCGCTTCCTTCTACTCGTGTATACAAATACGTTCGGAGCGTCGAAGTCGAATGACATAAAAAGTAGGACGTGCCCGCCGGGTTATTAAATGGGTCTGCCTATTTGGGATCCGACTAGGATCTCCGAAGATCTCGATCTCGGTTGGCGGTTCGATCAAAATTTAGCAAGAGGATCCGTAGGCCAGAGACTCCGGGCCATTACCAATGGCAATGACGATACTTCTTAGGTAGGTCAGCAGTCCTAAGGATCGGTTAGGTTAGGTTAGGGTCTTAGAATGTAACTGGGTGTACCGGGCAGTATCGTTTGCTATGCTAACAACCAATTTAGCAATGATCGCAAGGCTCGTCTCGTAGGTAGTAGGTCAGTCTCCTGTTGTGAACTCTTACTCTTCTTCTGGGCTCTTGAACCCGCGCGGCGACGAGCGGCTACACAGCGGGTCCCACCAATACTTTCGATCCCTCTGTGAACGTGTGTGTAGGGAGACCGTGCGTCGCGACGCCTCTCGCAGCAGACTCGTAGGTAAGGGACACGCACTGATAAATTGCGCACGTGCGAGTACGTGTGCCAGAGTTGTGTGCGGTGGCTCCGTGAGCGGGGAAGCAAGTGGCAACGTAGCGAGAGCAACAGGTCGGTCGAGGGGTTCTTACCGTATAGTAAACCTCGAGCTCTCCTTTCTCTCTCCCGACTCTCCTTTTTTACACCTCCTCCCCCCGGACCCCCGGCTCTCTCTCTCTCTCTCTCTCTCTCTCTCTTTCTCTGTATATTCGTTCCTCCCGATAGCCTCATTCGCATTTCGTCTCTGTGGCCGATCGGCGTTCGACCTCGGCTACTGGGATAATCGTCCTCGTAAAAAGTCAGGCTCGTAATCACCGGGGGATCAGGCAGGGATAAAGTCTGACTGCTGAACGAAACCGGAAGTCTATGACGCCACGTGCTCGGCTTCGGTCTCGCTTCTGTCTCGGGATTTTATTCGTCGCTGTTCTACCACTAGCGAAATGCGAGACGCTGCGGAGAGTCTTGAGGTGACCGGAAGTCGGTTGTGAATCGCTTGATTGAAGTCACGTGTTCAAAGGAGACGTCACGATTGAGTTTAATCGAGTATCCGTGGATTAATTAATTGTTCAGCTAATTTCACTGTCCGCGCTGTGCGCGCGTAGGTTTGATCGTCCGATGGATATTTTTTTATTGACATTTTTCTTTCTGTGATCCTCTTCTCTGTTTGTCAGACGAACGCGTTGCACCCTGGAGATTGACGCTGATGGTCTCGTGTCGACGACTGTCGGCGCGGAGGCGTCGACAGATTCCCTTATCGTCGCCATGTGCACGCGTCTTGTCGAGCGGTATCACTTGGAAACAGACAGAAGCAACGATGATCAATTTATTGGGCAACGACAGGCTTGGGTTGAAGCGAAATTTTGTAACGGTGGCCGCGCGAGTGTCCTGCTCGGTTAGAGATTTGGGTTCGGTAATTTTTTGTTTTTGCCATTGGTACGCACTTTCGACGTCCTCGCTCGAATTCACTAGTCGCTTTGGCAGGTCTGCCACCTGCTAAGTCGAACGAGGTTTCGCATTTATACTTTCGCGGGGATTGCCCGAACCTCGTGCCCTCGAGGATTCCATTTTTTTTTTCCTTTTTCGAAAACATAACAGATTTCACTGATCGTGCTGGGATCGTGTATGAGTGTTACTACGGTATACCGAGCGGACGCAGATCCTTTATGTATTTTCATGAAAGTTTCATCGGTTTCGTGGCTGAATCTATTTTCCATGTCAAATCACCAGGCCAGAGACGGAAGAGGCCGGAAAATAATGGATACCGCGAAGGCGGTTCGCGTCCTGTGGCAATCCGATTGGCTGCGCCGACTGGAAATTTCGTCGAAATCCTGTTAAATGTGATTTATTCTACAAGCAGCGTTGAAAAAAAAATAAAAAATAAAAAATATACTAATCACTCGATGAATACATTATATGACAACGTATGCTAATATTTTAGAGACCCGAGAGACGAAGGAGAAAGAGAGAGAGAGAGAGAGAAATATGTATATTTTACGGGAAATCTATCGGTCGATTATACCACGTGCAGCGTCATCTTGAATTCCTACGACAGGAAGTATCTGGTGAATGACGATTCCTCGGGATGTAATGTATTCGCATGCGATCAGCGAGCAACGGCTTCTCCGGTTGCTTCCGAGAAATAATCATTATCCTCGCAATCGTTCCGTTCACGCATAACATGGCCGAGGCGAGCGCGCGTCATCGAGTCAGTGACCATAGTGTAAACAAATGATTCGGTTCAAAGGAAGGCGGGAAGAACGATACGAATCTCAGTGACGTAAGAGACTCCATTTGGACCGAACGGATCATTTTTTAGGGCCACGTATGATCTGGCAGCGATTCATCTCGTATCTAACAATTGATAGGTACATAACAATCACCCAATATATTGAGCTCGAGCTGAAGACGGACCAACCGAACGGATAATGATAGGCCAGGATCACGTGTGCTCGTACGACACAGCCACGGAGGAAGAGTGGATAAGACTTTGTAGGAGGACTGTACATTGTCTGGTGCGTAGTAGCCAGCAAAGGCTGGTGGACCAATCGTCGTGCTCGACAAGAGGGGCCCGACCAGTCGCTATGTTCGCCATCCGAGTCAGTTACCCCGCCACCACGTAGCCTGTCCCGTTTGCACGGGAACGTAGGTCGAACCCAGGTCGAGCCAAGTGGTTGAGCTGGTTGATCGCCCTGGAGGATCGTCACACCCCAGCACCAGCTGTTCCCAATGTCAAATCGTCCCGATCATCGGATTAATTTTATCAGTAGTAGCAATGGGCTTGACTACTGCGCTGCTTTTATCGTTTTATTTAACGCAGGTTTTCTAGCACCTTCGAGAAGCTTCTAGAAGTGTGTCTCGCTGACACGGTAATGGACGCGAGCGTTGCCCTTGACGCATCTTCTATCTCGTGTGGGTGTGTCCGAAGGCAGACCAGCTAGTCAAGCGGCTAGGCATGAGAATAAAAGTCCCCGCGTAGCTCTGCTGAGGAGGTGATGTCGGTTTCTATGATATTCCTCTCTTCCTCCTTCCCTTCATCTCTTTCTCTATCTCTCTCTCTCTTAAGCGCGGATTTTGCGCTCCTTCTCACTCTTTACTACGACGCCACTTCGCGTATTTATATACGGTGTATGATGTGGTTTGTACCGATACTCGAGTTGGCTATCCCCACCGCGCCTACTCCGGACGACGTTCGGCTACTCTCGGCTATCCTCGGCTCACTTCGCATACATGCCTGCGTTTGTTGTCCAACAAGTGTCGCATGCCGGTATCGGTGCTCTAAAGTTAGATCGACTCATGGGAACGTGCGGTGGCGTTGTGGCCGCCGTCTCTTGCTTGCGTAATCGTTACGCAGTCCTGGACCTAGCCGAGGCTTTGGTTATGCCGACCGATTCACGATCGGATCTGAGATCTGCGGTTGGAGTATGGGAATTGCTCTTTGAGATTGCGACCTCGTGATCTCTTGTCTGTCTCATTTTTTATTTCTCTATTTTTTATCTTTTTTTTCCTTTTTTTTTCTTAAATTGACATTCAGTACAGCTTTTTGTGTCGTTTCTGCGGTTTTGCCATTCTGCCGTTCGATTCACGTCAATTCATATGAGCTTTTTATTTGACGTCACGTATCCGCTTCTATCCGCTACATTGATCTACACTGGACGTCCACTCGTTATTCCTCTAACGTCTTATGGATTTCTAATCGATGATAATAATAATCAATGAAGCTGCTGGATTATCAGACTTTGCGAACGTTTATGTAATCGTTACGCGACTCGCCATTCCTGCTTCTTCGACAACTATGCTTCCTGGTGGTATCTATTTCTTATACCTGGGACTGCCAATTTTTACAGCTTCGAATCAGGTTTCTTGGAATTTCACGATTACGTGTTATTATCATTCCTTTCGGTGATACTTTTATCAATGCTTCTATTCCTAATTTTAATTAGGTTAGCACGCGTCTACCTACCACTTAACCCACCTAACCCACCTAACCCACCTAACCCACCTAATCAGCTACCTACCTATCCACCTAGTTACTTCGTACGTGCTAAACCCTCCACTCATTCACTTACTCGCACAGTCGCTCTCCCGAGGCTCAAGAACTCCCGGTTATCGCGCTCGACGCGCTAAGGACCGTCATTACTTGGAATTACAGTCCTTACTGTATTATATTCTACTCTACGAATACCTTTGGCGCCCTGCACTTTCGAGACGTCGTCGTTTTGTCCTTTCAGTTAAGGCAATTATAATGCCATTCCGAAGACATTAAAAAGGTTATACGATGCACTTGCTATGTAATTATACAATCCAGACTATCGTTATTAATTATAGACAATTCTACAGTAGGCTCTTTGGCTAATCTGATCGAAGCTGTTAATTATTGAATAGGTCAATGAAGAAGAAAAAAAAACTTGTTTCCTACGTATCCACAGTTTTTTGATAAACCGTCGAAATTTATTAAAATTTTTCTTCTTGCACGAAAGACTCGTAAGTCCCGAAGCGTCTTACGTTACCGGTTCGTCTGAACGAATTTTCACGTTTTCCCGTCGGCGACGCCGGAAAAGCGAAAAGCAGACGATTTTTGGTACCTCGATGTATCCGCGAGGCGTCGCCTCAGTCGCGTCACGCAACCAATTATACTTTTGCCGTACGCGTCGCGCGATCAGCGGATATTACGTCTTTGCATATGGCACAGTTAATGACGGCTATAATTATTATTATTACGAGCGATGACACTGGCACTTTTAGTTTTAAAACACGTAACCGCTTGATGAGACCGACTTTTTTTTTTATAGATCATCCCGACCACGTAGTAATAAGATGCATTAATTAAAAATAAGAACATCCTTTATGTACCTGAGAAAGAAATCGAAATTCGTGTCGGCATAAAAATTTCAATAAAGCTTTCGGCTTTCTCCGGCACTCGGTGGCGCAACTCGTGTCAAAAAGTATCTGGAAATTCTTGTGTGCTAAATCGGTTCCCTCCTCAACAATCCCTGACCCTTGACCGCTTGAACCAAGATTACTACCTGGTAACAGGGACGTCAGCTGCCTCCATACCCATTACCGTTACCTTGTATAAAAAGGTAATAAGATGGACCTACGTCACATACCTACCTGACAAAAAATAATAATCTATACGAAATCTCAGTACCTATTTCTATGTTATCGAGATAATTTTTCCCGATACTCGTTTTATGTGCAATTTCAAAAAACAAAAAATGTATATTTATCACTCGCACCATTTTTTTTTCGTGTACACGACTAGAGGGTGAATAATTAAGTGAACGGCAATCAGGATATTTCAATGGAGTCTCAAGTGGGGAGAGAGCAGGGTCAAAACGTCATCTTCGAAATGGTTCAAGGTCAGTAAAGGCCTCGCATACCAGTGCCGTATCACAGGCTCATCATGCCACCGGTAAATGCGAGTGGCACTCGTTTCATGCATACCAGAGTCCAATACAGCATCTGCCTCCCGATGTGTTTTGTACACATGAACTTGTGTGTATATACATATATATATGTGTCTACATATGTGATATATATATATATATCAGAAAAGTAAGAGGAGAGCGAGTCCGAGAGAGGTCGAACGCGTTCTAAAAATAATCACAGAGCAACGTATACGGATAGGAGTATGTAGCCCCTCTATCTATATCTATATATATGTTATATCTGCACAGAGAAGAGTATCTTGGGGGTCGAATATTTCGGACATTCAGCCCGCTTGAGCGTCGCGACGCTGACCGGTACCGCTTTTACTTTGTACATTTGTTGCCAGTGGGTGGCGGATCTTCTCGGGTTGTATCTACTTGTGTATCCGCCTTCGGGATTATTTCTACTGGCTAGGGGTGTTATTCTTCTTCGTCGATTCTATATATAGCACCGGAGTTGGCTATTGTTGCATGGAAATGGATTTTCTCTGTATTTAGGAATCTACGACTATTGGATTTTATTTATTTTTCTTTTTATTTCGATAAATCAAAGCGGGACTCATTCTTGTATCGGATTTTTCGTTTGTACGATACGTATGTGGAATTTTAATCCTGTCGTGTATCTAGAGTGGGAGAGAGCACTTAAAATTTTTTAAATTAATTCGTACTATTTTTGGGATTTTTTTTTTTTTTTGGTTGGTCATAGCGCCATAGGAGCTTGGTTACATGTTTTTGTATCTTAGGGATATTCTGGCACAGGCCTTATTGTGTCAGTCTTGTGCAGGATATCGTTTCATATGTCACTGCAATGACTCTGTTTTCTTTGCGACATGTGTGACGCACGGTATTTGCCGAAATTACTCGTGGTACCCCGGCTGCGCCATCTTTAAAATTGCCATGGAAAATGTATTTCATAACCACGAGAGAAATTTGATTTTCTTCCTCGTCTTGAAATTTTGACTTGTGTCGTCGAAGGATCGCAAGTACAATATATGTATAATAGAAGTACACGTTGTCGGGGTTAGAATTTTTGTATATATATTTTATTAAATAAATTTTATCAATATATACCGAAGGAAGGTGGACTTATGCATTAATAAATTTTAACGAAGCAATCATTTGACCAATCGAATTTTTTAGCTTACGCGCGCACAGCAATCAGTCCCATCTACCGCGATAGGCGTCGGGACGCGTGGACTCGGTGGCAGAGATTGTCATTCGGTGGGTCGTTTGAATTTTACACGGGCCCTGCAATTGACGCGTCGCGTGGCGTCCTCGGCGACACTGACGCTATCGTGAAAATAAACAAAACTCGCGTTATGCAAAGGAAAAGTGACGCAGCGTTAATACGCGCCACACCGACGTCTTGGAAATCGAACTTTGCCATCGAGAAATTCAACCTGGACTTTGGGACGTTGATACTAATTGTCAATTCGATTAATAAGGTAACAATAATGATTGCGTCTCACAATGATTATCACACGTGACAAGGAGTGGGGCTTTAATATTTTTACTAATTTCTGGTAAGGTTACCTATTTGGAAAATTAAAAAAAAAAAATAATAATCATACGAACAAATTTATTTTACTGTGTTATCTTCATACGAGGATCCAATGGTTTCCGTGAAAATGGATAATCGGGTATGGGTGTTTGAAAAAAAAAGAATAAAGAGAGAAAGCAAGATATGTACTTCCGGTCGATTGGCCATTGGTCATTCACGAGTCGCGCAGGAACGTCAGTTGTATCCGGTGGGGCGCAGGATTTATCCGCGTGTCCATAAGTGACCTACCCCACTGCGCAATACGGCAATGAGTTATCAGAGCGACGTTTATAATCGCGCTTTATAATCCATCTGTCGATCAATCAAATTCCGCGTTCCGACAAAATTTCCACGAATCCTGTTAAAACGTCCTCGCACAATCGCGTCTGCCGATAACATTAATTGCCGTTGCCTCTGTTGGCTTCATCGAACGACAGACTCGCAGACTCGCAGACTGGTCGGACAGTCAAACAACTTACGAGGCGACCAATTAGTCAACCGAGCGGCTGCTTCGGTTGCTTCGCTGTGCCAATCGGCAAGCAGTCATCGATATATCTATATGCAATAACTCGAGGGGCGACTTGGAATATCGCGAGTCTATGACCTTACCTCACTGCTTTGACATTGGCCAATATGTTATCGCGGTTATCAGAATCGAGATAACTTATCGCGAGGCAATCCAACTGTTCAGACCGATTGTCATTGCTTTCGAGAGGTGCTGTAGTGGAACATACAGGCCGTGTACACAGATGTGTTACACTTGCGGGATGATCGCGTTGAGGACGAAGGAGGGGGTGCGCGACATATCGAGCATAAATCGTGCTTGATTGTAATTCTGTAAAATTATTGATAAGGTCAGGAAGGGAGGTCAGGAGGCCAGGGGGTACAGGGGATGGGGATAGAGGGGGGGGGGGGGGGGGGAGGTTCGACTCTGAAATATTCGCCGTGAACGAAAGCAGATCGACTTGAGAGTCTGAAACTCGAGGCGTATCGGGAGTTATCGCGTCCTGTTATCAGCGCGTTATCAGTGCGCTCTGTTTGACGTGGCCTGCGCGAGTCAGGCTCTTCGTTCTATTAACGTCGGGTCTGTAATTAAGAGGCTTCGCTTATTGCGGGAAATCCTCTCGTGACTTCTCACTGCTACGTTTTATCTTTTAATATGTGGATCTTATTAGGGGGAGGGGGAACCGGCTTGCTCGGGTTACGCTCGCTGGATATTCTGGTATTTTTCCTTCATGCTTCGTATAAAATAGATGGCTTTGAATTATGGGCGTTTGTTCAAAATACTTCAAATTTATTTTTATGTTTTATTGCTTGCATTATTTTTTTGTAAAGTATAATTATATATTTTATTTTATTTTTTTTTATTATTCACATTCTAGCGAGTGTTCGATTCGCTTTATTAAATTTCACGTGTGTATTGCGATTTTTTTTTTGGGAATTTTAACGAAATTTTGATTGGGTCGATAATATCTTTTTTTTTTTGTTGACGTCAAATTAGTTATTACCAGTAAGAGGCAAACGTAGGTCCGAGTATACGTAGGCCTATTTTGCTTGATTATCATAGAAAGACCTTGATAAATTTAACGAAGTTTCATTACGATTAGGGTTAACATCTTGCTCGTCTTTTATCGCATTTATTACCGTGTCGTAATAGAAGAGAAAAATGCGTACACGATGTTTGACAAATAACGTAGAGCGATCGTTACGTATTTTATTTTGACTTCTTCAAAGGTTTTCGCAGATTCTTTAAGATTCAATCTGAACATTGTCACGAGACAAACAAAGTATTAGGACTCGGAGATAGTAAGTGATTCAGCACTACACGATAAGCATCTCGCGAAGCGAGGAGCACTAATTAATTAAAACAGTCTCATTACCGTTAAATACAACACAGTAAAAATACCGTCCAAACGTTTCTTTGTATTCATACAACCCCTGAGGATGTTGCAAAATCATAAATAAATTGCAATAAAATCAAACATGTATAAAAATAAATTTAAGCTATTAAAGAAAAAATTGCATAATTATGTCGTCTTAATATATTTCACAGTCCACGGTCCATCCGCGGGATTCAATAACGAGCGAATAATATTAATTCGATTTTTGAAAAAAAAAAAAAAAATTGCCATTGCCATGTACCAGTCCCAGTATCGTAAAGGAGAAACGACACTAAATGATTAATTGAAATAAATCCAGTAGCCGAAACAGATTGAGTCTGCATCTACTGGCACAGAGTTGGCGGCCTGAAATTCCGGCAGAGCGACATTCTCTCGCGATCGTCGAGTTTTCATGAGAGGTGGGGCTTTTCGTCAGTACTAAAAATAGTGGCGCCGCTGTAGTAGCTGCGGCCTTCGGGCCTTTTGGTTACGTCGGGATGTAAATTGCGAAGTAAAGGGCCGGAGAGCCAAGGCCGGAAACCCAGCGGACCTACGCGCTCTCACCCACGTGACACACGTTACGTTTGGCCCACGTTTCACGGCCATTCGGAGAGAGACGAGTCCTGCTCCGCTTTGGCTGAGAGCTGCGATCCTCCATAGATCTCGAGACTAGACTGGCCGATCGGTGCGAGGTACTCAAAATCGGTCGATATTTTTCTCAGGATGATCATTTACGTCGTTATCGTTCGACCAGGTTCAAGGGTCAATTATCGTTTCATCTTATTTTACATGCGCAAAGTACTTATCTAACTGTGGCTAATCGTTCGTTGTAAACTAGTCGCTTCAAATAATTTGGCAGATTCATCTTCGAGATAAGATAATTTTATGGAGTATCTTGTTCCTTTTTATCTACCTTACGCTGAATACCGAAAGACCCATGTTACACGACGTGCACTGGGAATTGAGGTTGGCTTTGTGTCCAGTGCGCCCTGAAGTGAGCTGCTAGATTTATCGCTGGCTCTTTATCGCTTGAAACTTCGGAGGGGTTATCAATGAGTGCAGAGTTGCCACATCTTCTCGATGCACGCACACGCACTCGGGTCTTTCGTAGCTGTGTGGACTGTGAGGAGGAGAGTGGGGCGGGTAGGGAAAGCCAAAGAATGAGAAATCTTGGAAACGGTGGAAGAGGCTGAGAGGCTGAGGAGTAGGAGTGGATGAGTAAGAAAAAGATGAAAATAGTTTTCGAAAAGTGAAATCCACCGAATGTTATATCGAGAGCTAAATATTGTAAAATATTTAATTTTGTCCGTTTTTTTTTACTCAAAATTCATTTTTTCCCTACTAACAGCTCATGACTTGAAATCGCGTCATGGATATCAATCAGATAATACATCTCGCTACTATCGGTAATTTAATATTGCGCAAGGCCGATTGCACACGGCTCGATGTACCAGTCAGAACCTAAGATAGTTTCCAAGATTTTCGAAGGGAAATCGATCCGATCGATTATCGATTTCCCAGCAGATTCACATTTTCCTACAAGAACGTTAAGCCGCTCACGGGCGACAAAAATACAATTTCGTAATCATAGGTTTCCTAAGAGAATCGAGTATTTCGGAAGGTCGTCGTTTCTTTCGAGATAATCGAAGTGAAGGCGATACAAGCCGGAGGCGGGAATTTCAAAATCGACTCTTGTGTCGCCAGTGCTTTTCCACTTGGTCCCACAGTGGTTATCCTCGTCGTTATCCATTAATAATATCCGCTCATGGATCCCTCGAATAAGTCGATGCAAAGAAACGAGGAAGCCCGCAAGTCACTATCTACGTAATCAATTCCACTGTGCTCCATAGACGAGCATTAAGTACCGTTCACACCGTATCGCCAAATGTGCATAATTTATTAATTGATCACGTGACGATTGACTTCCGAGAAGGATCGAACGCGATCGAATAATATTTAATTGGCAGGATCCAATTAAACTGGGAGCCGATAATGCGTCGTCTTCTCAGCCACCCCCCGTCCCTCCCTCTACTTCCTCGGGTAGTGCGACGAAATGGAAACGCGGCATTATTGCCACAAGGCCGAAGAAATTTCGTAATCGCTCGATTGGTTGGCCTTGGATTTTCATTCGAATTTTCCTTTTACTACATTTTTTTTCCACACTCTCTCTATCGATCGCACTGTACGTGCATGCGTGCATATTGGACACACAGTGTACATAGCAACGGGACTGAATGTAGATACGGTCTTCATTACCACTTAATTAGCCAATCTCGAGATACACTCGCTCACTAGGCGACCCAAACACGTGGTTAGAAGTGCGTCGTTCCGCCGACTTAAGTGGATGAGTAGTTATAATAGTCAAATAGTAGCGCGTAGCTATAGCAGAGCGAGAGAGAGAGAGAGAGAGAGAGAGAGAGAGAGAGAGAGTGAAGTGGAACTGAGTGAACGTGACTATACCTATAGATAGTAAAGTATACGACTTGACAGGGACGGATGAATAAAGTCTCTTCCTTCCCCCCCATAATTCCAGAGTTCGTTATCGTTACTCGTTATGCTTTCGTTATTGATTGCAATAAATCACATATATATTTATATTCGCGTCAGGTATCAGGAAACGAGGAACGAATTCAATTGTTATCGCTCACAAAGCAAGTTGAGGTCTTTCCACAAGGATGCGGGCTCCCGGTATTCACGAATTGTTCGCTCGGATGATATTCCAAGTACGTGCGAGCAATTTTTTTTCTCGAATTTATTAAGACAGGCTTTTCTGGTTCTGATTCCAGAAAAGATCTTGAAATGATGATCGTTGGGAAATAGAATTTTATTTTTCAAGATAAATTTATATTATTTCATCTATACTCGTTCGACTGGTTTTAACAGTGTAATTTGACTGTGCCGTATACAGGTGGATGCTGTGTATAAGCTGGAGTTATTCGAATGGAGTATAGGCACTGCACAGGTAATCCCAGTGGAAAGAGCAGGTCGTGGCCAGACACCTATATTTGTACACGTAGTTACGTCGTTGGGTATGTAGAGAGCGGAAGGCGGGGGGAGGGAGCAGGGAGCAGCACGAGGTGTTCCTAGCGAATGGGCAACTTGTTGCGTTTCGGCTTGGCGCGACTCAATAATATACGGTTACATGGGAATTCAAGAGAGACAGTTCGGTGAGGATCAGCCTTTAGTATCTGTGTCTGGCCCACGTGGAGGCTGGAGATTGTCTTACCTTAAGGTCAACAGGTGCATCCGAGAGCTACGGGAAACGCGTGGTTCGTCAGCAGTTGACAGTTTATCTTTTTTCTTTGATTTCCACCTGAATGACGGAAGAGCGAGAAGCGAGAGGAGATCGCAGGTCGAAGAACCGATTCCTGTTTGACGTATCGATTGCTATATTTTCTTTTTTCATTCCGTGCATCCCGAATCGTATGTTTTGTGGATGAAATTGGTCCATTGGCACGAGTATTTGTAAATCTCTTGGCAGAGCTACAATTTGGTACCGATCCAAGCTCTCTTTATCTTTATCTTGGTGCGAAATAACGATGGAACGTTAAACTTGACCATTATACGTTCTCTTGAAAAAGAAACGGGGTGCTTTTGGTTTCGTTCTGCGATATCTGCACCTGAGTCACCCGAGCGCGACCGGCGGCTACGTCTTTCTTTTTCTTCTTCTTTTTCTTTCTCTTTCTCTTCCTCTTCCCACCACTCGAATATGTCTTCTTAGCGAGAAGGACGCTGTCTGTCTAAGGTCAAGTTTTTCTCAAGGCTAACTTGAAATACCTATCCTTACCTACTAACTGGCAGCCCCTCTCTCGCTCTCTCTGTCTCTCTCCTCTCTCTTTCTGTAGCTATTCTGCGCGTCGCGGCTTTGGATATCCGCCCATTGTCAATGGCATCACGGCGAGCGCGAAAATTCTGTGGTTTCGCGTAAACTCGAGATTAACGATATGTGCGCGAATGTGACCAGTGTGTCGCGCGCGCGTGTGTGTGGCAGAGAGGGGGGGGGGGGGGAGGTGAAATATCGTGTTCAGGTCTGTCGCAACGAAAACTAATAGCGGCGACGAAAATTAGCTGCCGAGTACATAAATCGACTTGACGTTTTTCGAGTCGCTCAATGACTATGTAGAAATTATCGATCTTTGTGAAAAATTACCGGATTTTATTCGCGCCAGCTGATAGGTACTGGCTGATGATCTATGACGATATGATGGCTTTCTAATGGCGTATCGGAAATTGTCGTGGTATTTAATGATTTTTTTTTCTCTTCTGTTTCAGGTGAGTTCACAATTACGGGTTTTATTATCGACCTCGGAAGACATCTGGCTACTATGGTAATTATGGCTATCGATGAAATTGACGCTTTGCCAACCCCCCTAATTATATAGGGATCGGGGCTCATTTTCGCGGACCGATTTCCTGATACGTTATGAATAATTTAAGGATTTTTCATTTATCCCCGAGGAAATCGTTAGGTCAAAATTCACTTTTTTCGATTTTTATTTATTTCCACAAAAGATTCCTAAATTGACCTGATTCTTCTCTCCGTCCTTATCGGCAGGAATCTTTATGCGTCTTTCGGAGAAAATACATTTAATTCAATTCACGCAATCGCGTTAATCACTATCTGTCTTATCGTTAACCGTCCAATCGATCAAAGAAAATAGTTGCAGAGGATGCGGTGAGATCAGATGAAATATCGGTCGATAGAACAAAAAAGAAGGCAAAGTACGAAGGGTTGACAAATTCTGAGAAACCTCCAGCGTATCGCCCACGTACGACCCTCGGGAGTTGTACGACAGTCTGGAGCTTTTGAACCCTTAGCAAGGATTCATCCCCCGAGGCTCAAGGGATGACGTTCGAGCGGTTGGTCCAGTATCAGCTCGCCTTAAAAGGAAACACGAGGAAAAAGAGTGTCAGGTTTATGAGAGTGTCCCTTCATTGTCCATACGCCATGGCGACCCTATAGAAACAGACGAGAGTAAAAGAGAGAGAGAGAGAAAGAGTGAGGGAGAGAGAGAGAGAGAAGAAATTTACGTAGCTACAGCGAGTCCATGTATCACCATTATCATCATCACCCAAACAAAGGAATTCGACAGGCCAATTTCTTATGGTCCGTTAGGATAAAATTGCAACGTTTGGGAAAATGAGGAAATAGGTCCAAGTCCTCGCCTCATCTCATGGTCATCCCTTCGTCGCCATCGACCATGCGGCCCTTTATTAAACTGCCAATAGCAGAGCTTCATGCACGATACATTAGACTCTGTATCTGCAGGACAGGGTTCAGGGGTCAACGTACCGAATTATCAGTCAGTCTGGTGTCCTTGATCTCGCAAGGGACCGGGAACCCGATATCTTCCGTGGGATGCAGGTAACCCAAGATCCATTGTGGTCAGAGACGTTTTCAGGATGAACTTTTTCGTTTCGGAGGATCCCGGATATATTGGCCGATCGTCTTTCGGCAGGACATGAATCGGACAACTGGCAGTTTTTAACGGACACGAAAATTCTCTGGTCGGACTGCGCAAATTCTCGATGCGACTGTACGATTGTTTGGTTAACTGGAGAGAAAGGAAAAGAGAAAGAGAAAGAGTCAAAGATAATGAAACAGACGCTGTCGACTCTCGGAGAAGGTCGTGAGAGCCAGTCGGCCGACTCTTTGAGACGTCCGAGTAACATCTAAATATCGCTAGTTGCCATGTATTTATAGTAGGACGCGCAATGACGCTGCCGGAATGTCTTCTACCGATTGCCGCCGCCTACTCGAATGGCAGCACCGTAGCTACCTATGGCGCGTCCGCCTTAGATATCTTCTATCGCAGGGGGGGACTGGGCGCCTCTATGTACGGGAGAGTGGCAAAGTGGAAGATGGTGGTGGAGGTGGTGGTGGTGGTGGTGGTGGTGGCGGAGGTGGTGGAGTTCCCCCGGCTGCGACAACGATGAGGGCACACGAGGTCGACCTGGCGACTCGAACCTACAGCTCAATATATGTATGTATGTACGATCGGCTTGGTTTCGCTGCCAGGGACAAGTGTGCCCTCTCTCTCTCTCTTTCTCTCTCTCTGTTTCTGTCTGTCTCTCTCTTTCTCTCTCTGTAGATACACACGATGCGCCGCGCGTATACGTACGTATTCGCGTATGAGAATGATCGCGCGCGCTCGCCCGTAATGATATTCAGAATGCAGTAGGACAGAAGCCGATGACGTCATAGGACGATTAGAGCGCCCCAGTGGTTCTCCGTTTTGTTGATACTTCGTCTGGCGCGTTTCTATCTGTCCGATGCGCAAAAGACTGCGAAACGCATCGGAGCCTCCTTCGCCGCTCCTTCCCGTTCTCCATTCGCTATTCCGAGAAGCGGCGGCTGTTTATCGTTCGTTAGGATTTCGTAAGTTTCAAGCGTTTCGCGGATTTTCGTGAATGAAACGCGGGACCACTGGGGACTTAGCTAGTAGTCAAACTACTGCGCAGCTATTTCGGCGCATGCGCGCGAACCACTGCGCATGCAGATTCTATCCCTGACGCAGGTTTCCCGTTTGACTTTCTTTTTTTCCCCAGCCTCTCGCGTTTTCGGACAGGCTGCTGGCACCACTGCGATTAATGACGATCCCAGGCAAACTGCCAGGCTTGCCAATCGTGACGAATGACTTTAAATAACGGGCCGTGCCCTGCGTTCGTGACCTTGAACCCCGTTGCTTTAAGTTTAAATGATATCAGACAACTGCGCTACGTCGTTTCGGTTTCTATTATACTTTCAATTCTTTTAATCGGACGTACGCGATAACGCCCGATCGCGCTACACGTTTTACTTACGTTTTCCGCGATATCTCAAGATGTCGCTTTTCTTTCTACGACACGGGCGACTCCTAACGGGAGCCTCGATTCATCTTTCGACTTTTGTCTTCCCTTATCGGCTGACCACTGCGAAACTTGCTCGTCGCGCGATAACGCTGACTCACAGGGTGTGAAGGCCGAAAGTGCAGCAGCGGCTATCACGGCCAAATGAAATTTTCCAACCTCTCAGCTGTTTCTCCACTGTTGCCACAATCATCCGGCAGAAGTTCAATTTCAAAATGATAAACTCGCCAACGATCAAAACCGCCTCCGAAACTGCAGCCGTCGAAGAAGATTCCTCTCGCGAGCAGTCGCGAATATTTAATCCAATCTATCAAATTTCTAATTCCCACGCAAATTTCATACGTCTCGATGAAAAATTTAAACGTGTGCTGAAAAGTGCCTTTGCAAAGATCCAATTGAAAGCAGCCTTATCACCTTACAGTCCCCATAAGTGAAGTGAAGTCGTGTTGCCCACATACGTTGACAGACGCCAAGCGTAGTTTAGAGTCAAGTGTTGAAAAAAAATGCGCCGAAACGATGCACAATGATTTTCATTGAATAGAGCGGCGCCTAATAACGAGGAATGTGTCATTGGCACATACGCGCACACATGTGCGATGCGCGTGTGTGCGCGTGCATCTAGTCGAAAGGATTAAAAATGTCACGCGGCGACCTTCGCGCCGGCTTCTCATGTTTCTTTCGGCAAATGAAATATCGCCGGGCGCTCGTATACTTATTCGTCGCGCATTTCGATTAGCCTTGCGGCACAGCACTGACCTTCCGTAACCGTCGGTACCGAATATCGCAGTCTCGCTTCCCCACGTTGCACTTTGGCCCAGTCGCTGTTTTTCGAAGAGCAAAAAATTGATCTCCTCGCAAGATCGGAGAGGAAGCAGGAGCAGCTGCCGAACGCGAGGGGCGATTCGCCCGGCGGCCGAGCGACAAATAGGCATTTTCTGACGTAATTTCGCGTTCGCATAGAGAGAGAAGGAGAGAACAGGGGCAGAGAGTGCACAACGCTGGATTCGATAGCCTTATCTATCAGTCGGTACAAGGCGGACCTATCGACGTGTTTTGCGCACCAAATAAACAGCTTCCTCTCTCTCTCCCCCCTCTGACTCCCTCTCTCCCCCCCTCTCTCGCTCTAGACAAGACATTCAATTTTCAGAATTACATTTTTTCCAAGGTTCCCGGAGGATCCGGACGTGGATCGGCTCCTCCTCTTGGGGTGACTTTGGACGACTCTGCACGCGGAGCAAAATACTAAGCAGCTACATGCGCACCCGCCTTCCCGACTCCCTCTTACGCAACGGGACCCGCTGATTAAATCCAGAAGAACCTGCTCTACGTGTCTCGCGCTGCCGCGACACCTTTTTTTCTCCCTGTGTCTCCTTTGCATCTGACCCGAGGCATCTCGTCGTTTTCTCCTTTTCACGAAGTCTCACGTTTCTTACGCACTCTTATTCGTCACTTAGGACATCTAATCTGTCTATCAATCGAAGCAGTATCTGGTACCCATCTCCTACCGGAACATCCTGTACGTATAGTTATGTACCCCAGTTTACACTGCTGCTATATATATACATATACTATGGGTATCTCTGAGTGCTTCGCACACGGGCGCCACTCGAGTCGTCACTGTGTGTATATATATATGTATATGTGTGTGTGTGTGTATGTGTGAGTGTGTGTACGTATCTATATAGTACGTCCATATACACGTCAAGTGCTCACGTGGTACGTCGGAGCAGACGTGACCTACGGC
Source organism: Calameuta haemorrhoidalis (assembly GCA_031763665.1). Taxonomy (NCBI): domain Eukaryota; kingdom Metazoa; phylum Arthropoda; class Insecta; order Hymenoptera; family Cephidae; genus Calameuta; species Calameuta haemorrhoidalis. The sequence continues at coordinate 679,747 of JARPRH010000866.1, forward strand.
AACCGAATTCAAGGTGACACGACGTGTCCGTGCACAACTTGTATTGTTGCTTCCCTCCCTGTCTGCCTGCCTGCCTGCCTGTCTGCCTGTCTGCCTACATACGTGCCCACACACGCCTGCATCCTCGCTCGCGTCCATCCATAGTCTGTTTAGGCTGACTTGACTGGCTGACCGAGTATATCGCTTCCTCGTTTACGAGGAACGGAATATTCCGATCCCATGCGGAATCCCGACCTGCCCTAACACATATATCGGCAATGCACGCTTACCACTTTACTGGCAGAGACAAGAGAGACTCGCGACGAAGTTTACGCTTCCGGAGTCATTGACACGTGCTGGAATATCATCCTGCACTTGTACAACTATATCTGTATAGAGATGTTTACACCAAGCCCATTAATATATGACACGGTTGACGAGATCTTCTAGGAATTATCTTAGATGAGAACCCGTACGATACTCGCTATCCGATATAGCCTCATATTGATCCTAGGTATCGATTCTTTAATAGATTCCGTGACGTCACTCTACAATCTTCTTTTTTTTTCCTTTTATTTCTTCTTCGTCTCAACCACGATTTCTTGCAGCCTCCCTCCCTCTCTCTCTTTCTCACTTGCGTACTATTGCGTAAGATACAGTCTGCGCGATGCTGTACTTTACGGTACAGTAAGTGTTGGTGTGCGTGTGTGTCTCTGTACGTCGTACTTGCCGGCATCTATAGGTATGACTATATTGTGCCGTTTAATGGATAAGGTACCCCATCGAGCCAGACGATGCGTAAAGGCGTGTACACAATGCTGCATGATGGAGTAGCTGCCGCCTAGATGGAAAGGTGCGCGGATTTAACACTGCGTACAAAATGTCCATACGTGTGAGAAAGAGAGAGAGGGAGAGAGGCTGGTACCGATGGTGTGAGGGACGCACACCTACGCATACGCACACGTAGAAGAGTTGTCCGAGGTCGGTGCTCAAGGTTGCGCGTGACGTCATCTCTGTCCTCCTCCTCTCGCTTCACCATCTCCTCCTCCTCCTCTACTCCTCTTCGCATCCTCCTTACCTCTTTACTGCCCGTCTCTATCATCACCTACTTCTTCTTTTTCTTCTTCTTCTTCTGCTTCTTACTTGCCTTCTCCTTCTCTTCTTTTATCGCCACTTTTTTTTTACGATTTACCAGCTGGTTAGTACACGCGTGTGTGTGTGGAATAAATACCAATATATATGTATATACATATATTAGTAAAGGTACTTCCGGTTTAAGCTTAGATCACCTGTGGTGGTTGTATATGGGGAAGGGGTAATTTTTGAGTAATTTATTTTTTCCGACCATTTTCTCAATTATACGAAATATTTCCTGGGATGTTATCGATTTTCATTATCTGGTTTGTTTGAGAAAATTGTATTTTTTTTCCTCTCCCCTCGTCTCTCCGTGACTCGTAAGATTTCCAACGTGGATAATATCGTGTGCTTGTAGATACTTTTCGGTTCTTTTGAACTCGAAATTTGCGACTTCGAAACTCACTCGAGTTGCCTATCTTATTGCGTATAAGAATCATGCGTATCAGTGTATACGCTTTTATCTCTCTGTGACTCGAGACGTTCTCGACGTTTGACTCTCTCGTTACCCTGGTTACCATAGGCCATGGCGACACATTTCAATCCGAGTCAAGATATTTCGGTAGAGTTTTCGCCATTTGAAGAAGCTACCGTTTTTATGACGTCAATAAAAGAAAAGCGGGAAATTCAAATTACCGTTAGTCCAATCGTCCGGTCGTACCTAAATCTAGTCGATAGTCCTTAGTCTAATGCCTGTGGCATTAATAATATTAATATCCCAACCGCTCTAATCGCCTTATTAACCATTACTTAACCAAGACGAAAGATAATAATAGGACTATTTCGCCCAAACCTTAATGACCTCATCTAACTATACAGCACATCCATGAAATTTATAACTCTGTCGGACTGTCCAAACTCAAGTATTTAATAAACTTTGAAAATTTCATAGTCAAATGCTTGATTAGGAAATACGTCACCGGTTTGGTAAGAGCATTATTATTATTATTATATTATTTATTTCAGTTCGTCAGTCCTAGTCAATATATATATATATATATATAGATATTATGTTCCCGTATCTGTGCGCAATCATGTAGCAGCAGACATATTTCCAAATCGTGTGTAGGCTATAGTACGTTCGTCATAAGACCTGTCGGCTGACGAATAAGAAATCTGCGTGACTTTCCACGTATAGAAAACGCGAACGTAACGCAACGCGGTGCGTTTTCTGGCTACAGTCACGTGTAAGAAGTTATGCCATATTGAAATTCTTCCTTGAATGGTTTAATATTTATTCTCAAGTCGAACAATTGTCAATTCGAATTATATCTTTAGGAATTTTAAGGACTGTGGATGGCGTGTAGGGATTAGAGTTATTCAATTATTATGGACCTCCCTCCCCATCCGATTTGCTTTATTCGTCATTAAATTTTATTAATGTCGACGAGGCCTCGAATATACATATACTATACGTGAGAAAGGAAGCCTCACGATTTCATTGCATCTTTGATACTTTGGGACTCGATTAGATTTTATCTTTAAATAACGATAAATGGATTTGGGAGATATTTCCTATTTTTGGAATTTCATCAATTCACGGCGGATCGATAGATTTTGGGAAAGGAGCACTGAACTATCCCACGCTTGGGGATGAATTGTTAGTCCCTTCGAAGGATTAATATGGGAATAATAATAATAATAATAACAGTTTCAACCCCTTCGAACCTCGAGCCTTTATTCGAAAGGGTGGATATTGTATTTCTATGGTATTCAGGGATTTTTGGGGCTTCCTCGGCGTCAATGCAGGTATGCAGATCGCTTGTAAAGGGACGAAGATAGTATAACGTGGGGTCCCCGTTGTCAATTTCGGAGAAAGTGACATTTCGAATCTCGCATTTCCTCTACTTACACTTCCCGTTAAACCGTGTATAACGGGTGACCGGATTGTCCTGTGAATCAGGGAAAATAGAAAAAAAGGGAATACGAATATGCATGGCATCTGGTGAATTTGCGTTTCCTCCCGCAAGGCATCCCCAACTTTCTAGGGAATTTTTCCAGCAGCCGTTCGAATCAGCTGTCGGCATTGTCGTTTACGGCCAGCTGAGAAAAGGGGATTGGTGGTTACGCATCGTGACATAAAGGGTTGCGTCGTTGTGAATGCACCCACATGTCCATTGCAATTTTGGCAAGTAACGCGCGACGGACCTAATCGTTGCTTCGACAGATGCTAAAAGCGTCCCGACGCTCTTCGACGTCCCTCCCACGAAATTCTATTGATTATGTAGCGGAGAAAGCAAGATTTTTTTGGACAATTCATAAATCCCCAAGGTTACGGGACCGGAATCGCTTATAATCCGGCGCACCTTCGGGCGGAATGATGCACCCTGCGCATCCAGGCGTTTCCGGCATTCGCGATTAGCTCGCAATATACATGTACAATTGTACATATGTTCTTAGTGACATTACGTATGGAGAATACGTCCTCGTACGTGCTCGTGTTTGTACATGCGATGATAATAGTAAAAAGCATTACGAGCACACATGGTTATAGTCTCGAAGGATCTCGGCCAGAATTGATTTTTTCATGAAAAATAATTTTCTCAAAATTGCACACGTTCAGTGGATCGTTAAAAAAATTAATCTTTTCCCTCAAAATACCTGATCACGTGACGTTGAATTTTAATTTGACGTCTTAATATATGTTCATTTCTTACGAAACGCATCTTCCACTAATAACATTATGCACACCCGGTATAGGGTACTTGTCGGAGCGGTACCGATCGCTCTGCGAATATTATGCTAAGATCGCTTCAAGTTTTTGCAAGTGCTTTCGCAGTCGACTGCAACAGCCTTTGTGCCAAAGTCACGGCAAAGTGAAGCAGTGGTTCTCGAGCTAAAGAGAAAAGGAAAATTACGAGCTGGACACTCGACGTACGTATGTACTGTCGTATATATATGAATTAACGACGGTACGTAGTTTCAAGGGAATAAAACCGACTAATTTAGATTTTTAGGTAATAGTTCGTTTATATGCAAATTATTATCGGCGCTAAAGGGGGGGAGCGGGGGGGAAGCGTCGCGCGACGCGAATGTGTTGGCGGACTGATTTCGCGCTTCGCGCACCGCGTGAAGTTGCTGCGGATCGTTGGAAAAAAAAAGAGTCACCCTGGATCGACCTTTGCCAACGTAATCGAGAACGTGAAGTTTTATCGATTATCTTCTTGGTGACGTTTAAAAATGATCCTAGTGCGATATTGCATTAAAGGGAGAGAAAGAGAGAGGACGACGCCTGGCGTCCCGTCAGCGCCGCGGTCTACCATTAACCAGCGTCGAGTCTCGCGATGGGCGTCGCGGTGGATCCGCAGATCCGATCTTACCGACCTGGGTAATTTTTATTTGAGGACGTGTCCGGCACTCCGTGCATTATTAATCGGTACAATTAGCGACGTGGACGCGGTGGCACTTGTCGGTTTTTTTTTTCAGATGAGGAGGTAAGCGGGGGGGTGGTGGGTGGAGGCGAACGGATCGCGCTTGAATTTATCATAGCAAAGCTCGCGCACCTACCACTTTTACCGATTCCTAGTGATAACGCGGTGATGAATTATCGTGTCGGAACGGCCTGAGGACTCGCGATGACCTCCGCCTCCGCGAGAGGCGATTTTTATATGGAAAAATCGTAGCATGATTCACCAGCTTACAGCCGTTCTGGGTCAGTCGATTAGTTTCATGAGAAATATCTTTTTTGTGTATTCAATCACGACATTAATACAATATGACATCCTGTATTGGACGGTATCGATCAAAGTTCAAAGTTCAGGGACGCGAATGAAAATCAAAATTACGAAAATAAACGTAAGTGCGATTACGGCTGTACTCGTGGAAAATTGAAAAAAAATTACTCTTTCATTTCTGTACTTGGACATTTTCTTGATTTTTCGTTGACACGGGAGTCCGGTACGGGTCGTGTGGTGTCTCCATATATCCTACGTAGAGTTTCTATTCTCGCGGCACAGCACAGCCCTGTGTGTCTCCTGCCACGCGATGGACGCCATGGACGCCCTGCGTCGCTCCACGGTTCCGATAAGCATCGACTCGGAATTTTTCCGGTGTGTTTGCTGTTTTGCTGAAGGCGTGTGAAAGGAAACACCGGTCCGAGAGGTTCCGGATTTTCAACGTGTTCATCGGGTCCTCCCGTTAGAATTTCTACACTGTATTATATCTGTACAGTGTATAGCGAAGCACATATAAATACGGAAACGCATACATGCATATACATCAGAGAATCGTATTTCGATGCCGTTCGTGTGGGTGAGGATCGCTATTGGATTGCGTATTTCGCAACCCCTGATTTCGGCCCACCCCTCCACCCACCCTATTAAAAAAGCTATTTCTCTCTTTCAGAGTCCTCGGAAATAACTCCGCGCTCTGTTGTTCCTTTATCGTCCTGAGATTAAAGCGTGGGGGACCTCGCGGACGAGGTCGAGAATGGTGCAGGTGGAAGGTTATACTTTTAAAAGAGGTTACCTGCAGGCTGTGTTCTACTGGCTGAGAAAAACTAGCACCGACGACACCGGGGTCGTTTTGTCAATGCTTTGCACGAGGGTGAGAGGGAGGGAGGGGGGAGGCAGAAAGTCGAAAGGGACAGGAGGGTGAAATAAGGGTGGAGAGGAAGCAGAACGAAATAAAGAAGCATTTAAGCCGTCTTTGAAGCAAATTCGTGGCGAAGTTAGCTGAGGGGTGCCAAGGGGTGCAAAGGGGGTTGCAAACAGCTGGTTTTGCCTTTTCCGTAACCAATTGCCACAGGTACATTTCTCTTCGCGTTGTACATTATTCTTATTATCTCTCCAGCTTCTCGATACTCATCATCCGACGATGCAAAGAAAAATCCGCGACGCGTCACGCTGCTCCCTCTAATCCTCTCTTCCCTCGATCCTTATTTTTATGTCCTACCCGGTATAACTCAGTCGCCCAAAATATCAGTGACCAGCGTTGTTCGGTACTGTTGCTACGCTCGTACCAGCATCCCCTAGCATAGCAAAAAAAGGTCTATCAGGATGGAGAGGACTTCGTGTAGTTAGGGGTGGATATCGCTCGCTAACGAGATAAGCTGATTAAGAGTGCCCGTCGAAGCTCGAAACGATGCGATTACGATAAGGGGATGCTTCGTTACATCGAAATTTCCAAGAAGATCCAATACACTTTCTTGCAGCTTCCGTTAATCGGCTGATCAGCCCCATTATGCGTGGGGATGAATTTTTCATTCGATTTCGATTCACCGATCCGATCTTCCGTGGGAATTCCATGGGAATTTCATAGGAATTCCCATGAGGGCAGTGCCTATCACGGCTGCTGCTACTCTAGAAGTTGACCGATCTTAATTGCACGCAGCGTCCGTTTCAAGGAGCAAATAGCCGCCAGGGATCATTGGCTCTGTCCGTCTCTGAGGAATGCTGCGGTCTTTTACGTTCCTCTTCTCCGCACCGTCATCTTCTGAAATTTTCTTTCACTTTATTTTTCCCCTTTTTTCTTGTCACCCTTACGAGTCCCAACAAAGTCCCTCGAGGAAACACCAGGAACTTCAAGTGGCGACATCCTTCCTTTCAAAGGTTGCGAGGGAAACAAGGAGGCTCTGAGAAATGGAGAAGTAATATATATATATATATATAGAGAGAGAGAGAGAGAGAGGAAGATAAGTCGAGAACCAAGAGGATGCTTCGGGAGATGCAAATTTGCACGGGATTGCGCAGAGTTTATAGTTCCTTGCTCTTCGCTTGGGTATGGGGGGGGAGGATGGGGGAAGGTAACCACCACCCTTATCGCACTTCCGGCTCCTCTTTCCCTCAGTCACTCCCGTTTCCTATCTCCACATATTCGTAACTCTCTCTAGCAGCAGCGACACTCAAACCTAAGGATGATCGCGCCGAGTCGGTCGTTCATGAAAATCCCAATAAAAACGAACGCGTTAAACCCCGACAGTCCCTTAAGGCGGAGGCTGTGCCCTTCGCAACCGGAAGCGAATCCGGTTGACCTTCGACCCTCGCGCAAAGTCTTTCCAACAGGAGGATCATCGGAATGTAGCGAGCCACTGCGAGTGCAGATCACAGCTGCACCCTCAATAATTTTTACTCTGGTCCAGAGGGACATCCGGTACCTGAATCGGCATCTTCCGATATACCCATTGCTGTGTTTCCTTCCTTAAAAGATAAAAAGTCCCCTGTCGCTCCTTCTCCTTTCTTCTCTTTTTTTTCCTTTTTTCATATACGTACTACGAGTAGGCAATATCCTTAGCAAAGGGTAATACAGCAAGAAAGGACCGTATTCAGATCTTATCTCCGTATCGGGATGGAGGGGCAGTATCTTAAGGATGCGCGTACGAGAGAGAAAGAGAGATGAATGGAGGAGGGTATATTCGATGAAAAAGAACTAAAACGGATAAGCAAAGCATCCAAGGATTTCTGAATCCTCGTCGATGATAAAAAGCGATGCGTTTATGGATCACCTGGATATGGATGGGATGTTTTCCGTTTGAACGTAAAGGGAAGAAATGATATCGAAAGGCGCTGCCTAGCAACTGGTGTCCTTCGCTTTCCTACCTCCAGTCAACCTCCCAAACCTAACAGCCTAACAGCATCCAAATTCCAACCATCATCTTAGTTCTTGATACCCGTTCATCCGTCAAAGATACTCCTTAGATTTAATAAAAAAAAAAAAGAAACTAGTCTGCCTTTAATCTCTAAACAGAATAAAAATCCAAATTCATCCCTCTCTTTCGTCAGCCTCTTTTCTTTTATCTCAAGATCACCGAATCGCTCCTCACAGTCTCCTATGAGACATTGGATATTTTCACTTCCTCGTCGCGCGTCGATGTATGATTTACAAAATTATCACAAATCTTCCTTATGCTCCTCTCCTCCAGGAATCGAGCCCAGATGAGGTCAAAGGTTAGGAGCAGGTCGAGGGAAGGTAGTACACAGGGTAAGGGTGTAACACTTGTTGCTGCCTCTGACGTTTTACCCCTCCCTCCCACCCGGCCGCTGCTCCTCTCCACCAAAATGCCTATACTCCTCCAGCATCCCTGATACTCAGGACTTCGCGAGCCAAGATCCGTATAGCTGCGCGATTCTGGTCGATGAACTCGGCAACACGAGAATCCGCTGTTTAACGCGAATTACCCGCCCGGCCGGAACATCCGGTTCGCCGAGTACCGCTAATTGGGAAACCTCGTTCGAAAGGCGAGGACTTTAGAAATTACGTTAACGCAGTGATACGTCTGCCTATATATATATATATATATATACACACCGATATACCTATGTACTACCTGTAATTACGTGAGCGCGAATCTTCTATCTCTATAAGGCACCGAGCCCATTGCTAATTACAGTTTCGATCCGCAAAGTTTATCGGTGCTGTAACGAAAGATAAGAGTATCTGTTATCAAATGTTATTTATAACTGTGATTGAAATTAGTTCTCTTGTATTTTTGGGTAATCGGTTCCCTCTTCTCCCACCCGTGTCTTATCCTCGCGCAATTTGTATGCGTTGCATATAGGTATAGTATACATAGAGGGTAACGTAATGTGTTTGCGCTTGAAAATATCTTTGGATCACTTAGGGATTTTTCCGATACCTTTAGACAGGAGAGAGAAAGAGAGAGAAAAAGAAAGAGAGAGAGAAGACCCTATCTATAATAGCTATATACTTTGGGTCTTGTCGCTCGACGGAAACAGTTGGCTTCACGTAATTTCAGTCTGTCAACAGAAAACACAGAGGATCCACGAGTATTTATTGCCTCGCGGCGGCCATTGATGCCAGAAGATACTTTGTCCGGACAGGAGTTTAAATATATTTTCATAGCGTCTGCGAAGGTCTTATTAACCCTTTAATCGAAGCTACCCTGCCCGACCGATGGGCGGAGGGTGGTGGAAATTTCTTGGACTCATTCTATAGGATCCTTCGGAACGAATAAACCTTTATCTTACGTTTCTATGAAGAACCCGTCAGGATTTACAAACGGAAATACTGACAATCAGTACGTACTCGTATTCTTCATCTTGGAATATATCCTGTTCGTCTTACAGTGTAGCAGCCTGACGCCGATTAATCGCAATTCTACGGTTGATTATGCTCGCGTATCCTAGAAAGTGACGTAGTCGTATTCAAGGGTAGATTCAATTTTGCCGCCCTTTTAAGGCGTAGAAAATGTTCCTGACATTCGGAATATACAGAATTTTTTTAAATTGCGTCTGATCGTGATGGGCTTTTACTCTTTCTCGCGGCTATCTGTCAGTTTGACAGTTGGCTGTTTTCTCAATGACAATTCGAAAGGATATCTTAATGAAGTTTCGCAACGTGCCTGCCTCGTGAAACTTGCGATTCGCGTCGCTTTGAGAAATTACTGGTAGATGGCGCAGCTGCTATCGGTAAATTAATCGTGTCGTTTCCCCAGGACTCGGGGACTCGGTAATGCGACCCTCAGATGCATAATGCAGTTACGTATGAGACAGTCGCGTCTGCTCGAAATTTTCTAGCGGATTCTGGTTTGGAATTGAAAAAGTGTAAAATCCGTAAATGCTCATTTTTCTTGTTGGTCCGAGTTTGTGTGTGGAGTCTTGAGGGGGGCAAATTTTTGTTAAATTCTCAAGGAAAGTTAGGTGATCGTTTTAAGCGGCCAATGGAAGTTTACCAGATACTTGGGAGGTGGAGAATGTCATTTTGAGGAGGGACTCCTGGTCGTGGCGACTCCAAGTTAAAAGACGACAGCTATTTTGAAGATAAGGAGATGCCGATTGTAATATCGCCCTAAGGAAATGCCCGATACTTAGGTTAATGGCTTTATTATGTCTCTAGTTTTCTCGGTAGGACTCTGCATTTAAAAGCCAAAGAATAGGACGAATAGCGCGTAAGATAACGAGAGAATGAAATAAAAATAGCCGCGTAATCTAACCTGTGGCATAACGATTACTCGGGCTGATTATGAGAGTCGGCATTTGAGCGATCGGGCAATTTCGTATATCTTCGGAATACGAGTAAAAGCCGATTCGCGAAGTCCTTTGACGGCTCATAGAAACCCTTGTGGACATAACGGCTGAGCGATTACAGCATTTCGAAATGAGTTGGATTTTAGCAATTCAAGAATGTTTACTCGGAAAGGAATCAGCCGAGGATCCCGAGCCTCGTGGGTTTTCATCGGGCGTCGCTGTATTAGCAGCAGCAGCACCCCTTTCGGCGTTGGGGGTTCGAGGTTTCGCGACTGAGATTCCTAAGGAGCCTGCAGCGGATCCTTTGAGGGTCCTCGCTATTTTCTCTTGATCCTCGAGTGTACATTTTAATTGGCAACCCTCTTCGTGTGGTCTCTTGATCGTGCCAGAAAGTGGCCTGGGGGGGTGACCTGGGGGTGACCTGGGGGGGTGGTGCTGCTGGTGGCCTGGGGATGCTTCTGGCAGGATCACTCGATATCACTTGCCCATCAATAACCGACCTTCTCCTTTTCTCTCCCCGACTGACTGACAGAAAACCTACAACCTTTAACCTCGAGCTGCCAACCCTCGACGGTTAACCTCAAACCCTCTATATAATGTTCTCCTTCCCTCTTCTTCTTCTTCTTCTTCTTCTTCTTCTTGAACTGACACGTTGAGCGTCCTAGGTACGTGGCAAGTTCCTTCGTGTTTCCATGCTGTCACTCTGACATCTCGAACACGAGTGTGTTTGAAATTCACGCCTGTATATTAGGGGTTGGTAGTTGGACACGCGTGTACTTAGGGTTGACGCGCATGTATATAGGTATACAGACAAGTACGGTCCGAGTGGAACGAGGGAGGCTATGGTCGCCGAGGCAAAGGATAAGGGTGAATGGCATAATGATAATATATTATGGGAACATCAGTCACCCCCATTGCACCCATGCCAGACAACCCCTTTTCTCACCCCAAGCACTTGGCTCGAAACTGATCGTAAACACGGCGTTCAAGAGACAGTATCTTTTTACCTTTTTCCCTCTCTCTCTCTCTCCCTCCTCTCTATCTTTTTTCTTCGTTCCTCTACCCTTATTCGTCCCTTCATTTTTTGGCCTGCATAAACTCAAAAGTGATTTTTGAATTTTCGGGCTGTTTCAAATTGTAATTCTAAGGGCTGCTTGTACCCCAAAACGAGTTGTAACGTTAACCCACTTTAATATCGTTACTTAACGATTACGAGCCTTGAGTAATGATCCTGTTTTCTCACAGTCCCTTTACACTTTCTTACGCCCTGGTCGTTTCATTCTTTGGTAAAAAGAAAGAAAAAAACAAGCTGAAAGTATTTTAGACCCAGTACGGCACACACGTGATAATTGCTGCATAAGGGCTTTTTTCGAACATATGTAATTTCGTGAAATGATCCCTAAGGGTGGTTTATATCGTAGATGGCAGTAGTGTCGGGCATGCTAATATCATTGCTTAATGATTGCAAAACTTGAGTAATGGTGGTGTTATGAACACCTCGGTTGGGTGAACAGGCAGCGCCTTTTTACTCGGGATCCCAACTCCCTCCATAATTTCATTTAAATGGCGGCGCGCAGAGAGCGCGATCTGAATATTGGGCGACGTACAAGAAATCTGTTATGCAGGCTTATTCCTCGCTGGTTAACCAATTAATCAGGGCTCTGCTTCATCAAATTATTTCGTACCTACTCGCGGCCCTTTGCTAACCACCGTGACCCTCCCCTCCTCTTCCCTTCCTTCATTCTCTCCCTCGCGGCATTCCTCCTCTCATCCCTCGCGCTTCCCGCCGGGGCAGCTCGTTAGCCGACCAAGATAATTTTTCAAGGATTTCATTTTTTTTTTCTTCCTGCCTGTGTGCCAGCAGCAATTGCAACGCGAGTTTACGTTCCCGATGAAAAGCCGTCGCTCCGGGCTCCACCCTCCTGCTAATTTTGACCTCTTCACGAATTTCTTTTTTTTTCTTCCCCTCATCTTCGTGACTCTTTGAGGATTTCTTCGTTCTCGTTTTTTTTTTTTAACAATTGCCTCTTTTTACTATACAATTTTTGACGTCTCTTCTGGGACTGACGTCTGACCATCAGTGCAAGTAGATACAGTCAGATAGTTACGTACGGAAATTACAAATAGATAGTCATCGTCCATCCTATTGAGATACCGATAAGAATGACTTCCGTGTACGGATGTTAAAGATTTTTTTATTTTTTCTAAAAAAAAGATAAGAAAAAAAACACGGCATCGAAATGCATGACGCACTTGGTAAATGTAATATTCGTGTCACAGGAAACTCCCGTTCGCACCTATCACCCTGGGAAAGTTTATTCCCGTAATTAGAGACTGTCATTAAGAGAGCGCAGGTGTTGATGAAGTCGCAGACGACGAATGATCTTAAAGAGGCGGAAGTAGCAAGGTAAAAGGATTTTCTCGTTGACGCGACAGAAATTCAAGTGCTCTTATCAAAGGAGGAGCATCGGGTTAAGGACGTCCTATCCTGATCAGAAGCCGAGACACCTAGGTGTCATCTCCATAGGTTGACCACTTCACTGAGACGCGAGACATTATGTAATATTTCTCACGGCACTCCCACACACGAAAAAGTTCCTCCGTGTCCTTATCACTGAATTGGCAACTGTCTCTCTCTTTCTTCCCCACTCCGAATAACCCAACATTGCATCTCGGTTGGCTCTTCGAAGGATCGACTTCAATTACAGCCCAAGCCAATGACGTCACTCCCAGGTTAGCTGGAAATCGAGGCTACATTCAGGTTGCACGCGAAGCGGAAGTGGATCGCCTGGGAGTCAGTCGCGTCAGCTTTTCCTGCGGATCTTCCAGTAACCGGAAGCCATGGGACGCGACGTCCAGGTCTTAATATAGCTATACGACTGCACATACAGTAAATCTTGCAATTGGGAAAATGTCGACGTATCGACGAGCGCATCCACGAGATGCAGCCTGGTCCAATTTTTCTCCGTTGGACCAGGTAAGACCTCGAACGAGAGTCCGAGGAGGTTCGAGCTTTATTCAACAGGTGGCTTATAGGGGTAGGTCGACCAGTTCGCTCTTCATTTTACTCGACTCGACACGCTGCTCCTCGTTCTGCCCCCCTCGACCCCCACCCTCTTTTACACATCGCGATCTGCCCCTTGACTCCACTTCAAGAAAGCGCCCCTGCCACCCCTCCTTCTGAAGTGCCTATAGTCCGTTCTCGTTATCTGATCGCCAATGAAAACCCCACTCGTCCTACGATTTACCTTCGATTCGCTTATCAGATATCTATCTCTTACTTATGCAAATTTCTCATCATTATTTTTATCCCGCGTACAGTCCCGACAAAGAGTAGAGCCGCATACGATTACCGGGTGCGGTTATCGATTTTAGGCAAAGTCATAAACGTTTATCGGCCGCGCGATTATCCTTCGGTCTATCAGAGCTCGTCCACGGGCGTCCCGACGCTATTACGTAGTCCAAAGTTTTTCGATGTAATTTTTACTGCCCTGACGTTTCGCTCGAAATCTTTTCGAATTTTCTTTCTTGTTACTCGGTCGTTCGCAAGAGGGTTATGGTTTAGGTTAGGTACACATCAAATTACCCCAACTTCCCGCTCACGGATACTTTTACACTCTTTATCTATATACCGCCTTCGTAATAACTATTACCAACCGTCGAAATACTGCAGCGAGGATCAAGGTCGTCCGACGAGTAATTCAACGAGTATCGAATGAACGCGAGATACGATCCTCGTGCGTGAGATAAATTTATAGAGACGTCGCGGCCGATGCGTATGGATCCTATGGATGCTGCACATAACAATGGGATCGTGTGGAGTACGATGGAAGAGAGACTGAATAAGTACTGGAAGGAGGGAGGATGTGAATAAGGGCTGCGGGAGGGAGGGGGGTAGTGATACGGAGGCGGGGGATGCTGAGTCGAGGTGGCCAACGGGAGGGAATCTAATTGAGATCAATTGCGACTCAGCCAGGGTCAACTGACTCTGAGCGACCGGGAGGACGACACGCGTGCATATACATACGTATGTCATTATATATATACACATACACACATACATATATATATATATTGTGACTTACATTGTGCGTATAAGGAGGGAGGGAACGAGGAATGGAGAAATGAAGAGGAAGAAGGGTCGGGGGGGGGGCGGAGGAAAGAGTGTAGGTTTGGATTACAAATAAGAAAATTGAAGATCAGTTATTTTTTTTCTTGCTCTTCTTTTTTTCTCGTTCGGGTCATTGAATTCCTTTAAGGGTTGTGATAGGTGTGCGCATGGAAGTAATTTATATAGAAAAACGTATACGTGATGTATCTGCTGGTAAATGATTAAGGAAGGTTATTATCGTACGTTGTTGTAGTTTTCTGTGATCTTTTTCATTTTCTTGATTTTTTCGATGAGAATAGTAATCTTGTTATACAATAGTTATTATGCTTGTATTATTCGAGTGTGACCCAGTTGCATTTCATTTTAGGCTATATCGATCAGCGACTACGTCACTTCCGTCCGTTGACTCCGTCATCGACTCTTTAAGAATCTTCGGCTACGGAAACCCTTAGTTCCCTTATTATATTGAGTAACGTCGACTATGGTACGTTCGGTGAAACTTTACGAATTTCTGGGATACTTATCGTGGATCATTCGTGACTATCGGTACGTAGATAAGATTCTCTCGGTTATCTGCACCAGATCTCTAGCAAGTTTCGAAAGGTGGTGGCTAAGTTTTAGGAACCCTTTCCTTACCGTTTTTTAACTTTTCTTTTCTTCTCTTTCTTCTTTTCCTCTGCTTCTCTCTTTTTTCTCTCGTATTCATATCCCCTCCTCCTCTCCCTCGTAAGACAGAGTTTCCATCTCTTTCTCTTACACGCACGATCGCACACGTACATTCCTCTCATCTTATTCTCCTTCTTCTTTACTCACTTCCTTCCACCAATCCCCCCTCCCTTCCTCCGCCCTCTTACTGGAGCATCTCGATCCTCGAGTCAGCTTCTCCTAGGAAGTTTCGTACTCGAGGTGAACGCAGAGACGATTGTCCGCGTGTGTGTATATGTTGAGTTTACATATAGATATACGTCTATGCGAAGATATAACGGGGAGTCGTATATGTATATATATATATATATATATATATACATATGTCAGAGGGTTGCCCGTCAGGGTGACTATGGTGGGTTGTAGAAAGAGAGAAGGCAAGAGAGAGAGTGAGAGAGAGTGAGAGAGAGAGTGAGGGAGAGAGAGAGAGAGACACCGTAGAAGCGTGTAGAGTCGTTGGAGTGGCGGAGGGTAGCCGCCGTCGCTGCTGCCGCCGCCGCGACGCCCGGCGCCGCCAGACTTTGGGTTTCAGATTAATGGATCATTTTTCTTCCCTCGACTCGACTCGACTCGACGCTCACCTACGAGTCTACTTGGACGCTTCGCATTTTACCTTCGAACTTTCACCTTTTCCCTATGACACTATCGACCCTTCATTATCCCCAGAAACCGGAATTCAACTGCCTATGGTTTTACTTGAGGGACACTTGCTGGGACTTTCGAGAAATTTCGATATTTTCTGTAGACTTATTGAGAAATTTCGGAAAAATTTGACAGAGTCGGGACTGAGTGGATTCGCGTAATAAATACGAAAGACTCATTCATCTGCCATCTTAGATATAAAATGGCGATGCTTCCTCCCGTGGAAAGGATAGTGGATGAAATATCGGCGGGCACTTCAAACTCCGAGTGGCTTACAAATCGTGAATTTCTCTTGAATCGAGTGCATCGAGTGCATCGAGTGCATCGAGTGCATTTTCTCGGGTGCTCGGGGTACGAGGGAAAAGTGCAGCTACGCGCGGCTTTTCCTTCTCGGGAGCGTCGACGAATCTTCATTTTCTTATCACACGTTTGTCTTTCATTTTCTCCTCCTCTCGGTCGTCTTGTCTCGCGTCACGTCACGAACGCCCGTGACGCGATGACGAATTCCAAGAACGACGGAGGCTCGGCAAATCTTTCGTTAAAACCCGCAATTACATTTGTCAGCTTCGCGGCAATTCAAAGACACAAATTCCTTGTGTCCTTCGCCATCAGGGAATCCGTTCCAGCAACGATAAGGAGTGCATCGAAGAAATTGGCATAATATTGTGAAGAAGCAATATCTCAGTACAGTCTGTCTCGAGAGGCAATTCGACGAGCTACTGGTTATCGTAACGTAAAAACCCATTGATCGAGAGCCGCGATTCATCCAACGTATCCAGCGAGTCCCCATTTCGAGAGTCCAAGTAGCGCAGGAATCGATTGAAAACGATACGAGGAAAAAGATTTTTAAATTTCGAATCGTCGTACGCGTCGACATACGTGCGATCCATGCAGTTCTATTTGGCTACTGGAAACAGGCACAGGTCGACTGGCTGAACTCAAGAGGAAGAAGGTAAGGGTGGCGAAAATGTGCTGAAGACGCAGTCGAGGCTCAGTGAAACTTCCCACTTAGCGCTTGAATCGCGCTCGGGTAGTTTGCGCGCTCGATTATGCTATAAATCGGGCGCAACTTTTTCATATCAATTTCTAAGATAGAGCACGAAGGACTTTGAGACTGTCCGCGTGGGGTCGCGTGGGGTCGCGTGGGGTCGGGTCGAGGCACCACGTACGGGGGGGACTCTGGGGCTGTGGGGTCCTGCGGCATGGCGCTCCATAGAAATAGAAATAAGAATGCTCGCAGGAGATTCGCAATTATTATGCTAATACTCGAGCGAATAAAACTCGACGAGGAGCAGGAAAGAAGTGGAAGGAGGGGGAGAGGAGGTGGACGAGGTGGACGAGATGTGGATCCCTGGATTCTCCATACACTCGGTTCGCTACCGCGAGAGTCGCGTTATTATTATTAAATGGAATCTCAAGGCTGCCGCGGCAATCGAATTTGTCAAATTGAATTGCGAGCCTCTTGTATCTGGATGTTCCAGCGGCCACCGCGAGATGGAGATGTGGGTCGAACTTGGATTGGAGAGGCTCGTTCCGATGCTAATACCTGGGGCCCTTTTACTTTCTTATTGCTGTGGCTGCTGGGAGCAGTATATTACCAGCCAAATGACAGGGGGTTCCGTAATTTTCATGTAACGACACTTGGAAACTTTTCGAGACGATGGGATGGCAGCGCGACCATCCCCTCGCCCCTGCCGGCCCGTTTCACGGCGGCGCAGGAACCAGTCATCTCCGCGGGATGCCTGCTCCTGCAACGGCGGAGGACACGTGGGCACGTGTCGTCCTCGTGGAAAATCTTCCGTGACGCGTAAATACGTCCCGAAGGTTTTTGCGGGAATTTCACGACCGCGAGCGTCTCTAATCCGCGACTAACGACGGACCCTTCTTTTTTTTCGAAGGGGGCAGAGCGGGAGGGCGGGAGGGTAGCGCGCGCGTATACACCGTGACACACGGAACCCTTGCATAGCTCGCGTAATGATCCTGGCAAATGGTGCCACGTGTGACTCCCGTTGGCTTGTCTGGTCACGATGTAAACACGGCTTTTTTG
>JARPRH010000866.1:698158-709288 GCA_031763665.1 Calameuta haemorrhoidalis
GTAGCTGTTTAGATCCCTGGTTCCTGGTACCAAGATGGACTCTCAGCAGCCAGGACCCATCGGACCTAAGAGAATCTAGAATCCAACTTGGGAAAAATAGTCGAGGGTGATCAGAGATGATCAGTGACTGCCCCTAGCGATGCTTCTCTGGACCACTTGGCACAGACGTCACGAAGGTGGCCGACCTGGACCCACGTACCCCGATGAGAATCCCAATTTTTTTTTCACCAGCTTTATCATCCTTTTCCAGCTCTTCCTGGTCGCAGCTCGTGTAAACACTCGGCAAGCGTGTCACCAGGATCAGTGTTTTGCCCCGGGCCATTTGCGGCCTACTAAACGTTCAATTAGCGTCCGCGGGACGGCCAGAATTAATAACCTCAGCCCGCTGCAAGGGGCGTATCCTTGGATAGGATCCTGGGAACGTCAGGGTCTCGGGGAGGGTAGCTATCTCAAGGGTGGAGGAGAACACGCGGATCGGGAGGGTTCGAGGTGTTTAAGATTTTTTCACTCGAACAGGAGGAAAACATCTTTTCACTGGGGCTCCACTTTCCTTCACCTCGCGCCTCTACCTAACGGCGGCGCTTGGATCTCACACACGCGCCACCCTTCCTCCTTCCCCGTGGAAGAGAAGGTCCTGCGTTATTAATTACGGGGCCACCATCAATCCAGCAGCCATCGTAAACAGGTACCATTGTACGGGGAAAAACTACCCTCCACCTCTTTCTTGGCGCGCCACGTGGCCGAGCGAACGAACGCGAAATTAATTTAAGCCAGTCTGCTTAGGCCTGCCTGCCGATGCCCTCTCCTCTCTTATTCCTTTGCGTCTTCGACCTAACAGCCTCCCCCCTTCGCCTCCCCCCAATATTCTCTACCCATCCGATCCACCCTCTTATATCGGATCCTCCACCCTCCACCCTTCCTCTTGCCCCTTTACAAAGGCCCGATGGAAAAAATATACTTTTCGATTCCTCTTACGGAAAAGTGTCTACCCATCCACCTGCTTCTCACCTGCCTATCACTGATTACCATTAAGTTCTTATCAATGGTGTCAAGATTCTCCCCCTGGCACTTGGCTGGCTGCTCGTTCCTCACCTTCCTCCAGCCTGGTTATGATTTCTGGTCCATTGTTCTCGCGCGATCCCGTTTGCTGTTATCGGACGGTGAACCGTAAAATGGTGACGTAATTCGGGACAAACTGACGGCCGTACTGAAAATCCTGTAATTCGCTCGTAAATTTTCATTAAGAGGATCTTCGACAAAAGATGCTCCATCTTTTCATCGGTGTCTTTTTTTAACGTGGTCGCGCGTGTTTCTTTATCAAGTTTTATTTTTTTTTTCCGTTGCAATCGGTCGACCGATGATTCTACGCAGCTTCATACATGCTGATTGGATCATTTTCTTATCTGATAAACATTACGATATACTACGCGTTTGGACCTATTACGTAAGACGTAATTCTTATACACGAACATCAGATTGGCCTCAAGTTCTTATCTCGCGAGTAAACTCGAGAAACATGTGAAAGAAAGAAACGGAACTGATCAATTAAGACCTTTGATATTCGGTAACCGACTGATTAGATAGCAGGATAAAGGAGCTAATTAGTGCCTTACGTAACTCGCCCAAGGTGTCTTCTTACTATTAGATGCAACCTTGTATTCTAATTTTACCGGTGTTTAGATCTATGCTGATAAGTGACACCCGTTATAAAGTATCCAGTGTCTCTAGATCTCAGTATAGATTTTTGGAAATTCAAATCTCTCGTAACGACCTTTCAAACGAATAAATTTAATGTTACAAAACGATACTGTCGCGCGAGCGACCTGATAGCGGATTCGTTCGTAGATTAAATAGACCAAAATCTCGATTAAAGATTCGTCATTTATTTTTCAACTTGGTAGAGATAATTGGAGCGAAACTATCATCAGAATGGGATATTTAAGTATCTCTATTTTTTATCTCTCTATATAAATCTTTGAGAAATTAATGTGAATTCAGAAATAACTTGATATATAAGACGTCTAAGCTGACCAAATGCTGGCCAAAAGTTTCCCGCTTCATTCTGCATGGTCAGATTCTAGCACCATATATCTATACTACACACATGTACATACTGCATGTGTATACGTAAGATAGCAGATATACGTAAGTGGTAGGTACGTTTCCAGTTCGGACGGTCGACGTTCGAAGGGGCCAAGGCGTCGCGACGCCGCGAGGGCGTCGAAGGCATCCATCATGCCTCCGCGTGAATTACCACTCTTCTAACCTAACCTGAGGTATCGTCGAAAGGGGGTGAACGGGGTGGGAATAGAAGAAGGAAGAGGAGGGTGGGTTGCTGGGGGGGAGTGAGGGGGCACAGCCCGGAGACGATGTCTCTTCTTGCCATTCAGTTTCTCTCCAAACGAGGAATTCAGATAATAGCCCTACATATAGACAGAAAGAGAGAGAACCATCCCTTAAGCGTCCCTCATGCTGACCTATAACCCTTAGTTTGTCATTAGACAGTGTGGCCACCGTTAAAAATAGTAAATCACCAAGAGATTTATGAAATTTTTTGCTACTCCGTTACCTTTTTTCCTTTTTTTCGGAACGTATCGCATGAGATTAGTAAGCGTATAAATATGGGTTATGGCGAGTGGAAAGAGTGAGGCGGGGTGAAGGAGAGGGGGGCTTGATGCTGGTCAGAATCTTCCGAAAGTCACAGTGAGGTCGGTGAAAAATAATGTAAAACGGCGCAAAGAGACAGAAGATGAAGTGGTCCAAGGGAAGTGGGCAAAGAAGGTCCCTCGCGATAAATTCGAGCAATATTTCCGGCGCTGGAAGCGTCGCGTTCCGCGTCCTCAATATCGGCGCAAATTGCGCAAAAATACTAGGGCGTATAAATTGCGAGGAAGCGACGCCCGTCGACAGCCGCGTCCTTAAGGAGGATCTAATTTGAGGTAAAGCCTCCCGCTGCGTGCCGGACACTGTTCCATATTTTTACTTCCGGTTTCTTCGAATCTTCCGTATCTTCTTATCTATATACGTATACCGCACATACGATGCTCAATTTGGGTCTCCGTTCTTGCTTTCCATCCCGCAGCCCCCCTCTTCCCCCCTGTCCTCTGGATAAGCACGACTCCTGCACATTGCTGCCCCCCCCGCCCCGTTCCTCCTCCTCCTCTTCCCATCCTCATCCGTTACGGAGCCAAAGCTGTATCGGTTCCTATCGAAAATCGCTGACCGACCAGTCGTCGGCGAAAAACAACGGAAACCCTCGCAACTCAATCAATTATGCCCGTGGGAAAGTTTTCAACTCATCCCCCCCCCCTCCGGCCTCCTCACCACGTCCCACCCACCGGGCGATATCGGCTCTTTTCTATTTGCCGATATTTTAGCTCCGATAAAGGCGCCGGACCGAACGGACCTACTGGACAGCGCTTGACCACAGACCTTGATAAAGGAATCTATTAGCCACCCCTGAGTTGGGGAGGGAAGACTGAGAATTCGACCCACCACCCCCTTATTCTTGGGGGGGATGCTGGTCACCCTCTGGACCCCGAGGGTGGTCGAGCTTTTCAACCGGCCACGATTACAATAGTTTTTCTTTATCGGCGGAAATCTAGCTGCTGTGCGGGCTGTGTGCTGTATACTGGGGGCCTATTGGTCCGGAAGGGTCAGAGGTCATCTCAAATATCCTGGACCAGGAAATACGTAATTTTACGGATTTTACTGGTATAGAGAATGACTTGACCGTCCCCCGTAGGCGCGATACACTTTTCATCGGGGATCGGTGCTTTCTTCCTTTTTCTTTCTGGTTTTTTTCTTTTCTGTAGAAAAAGCTTTAGTATTTCAGGGATGCGCGTTTTACTACTGGAGATTACGACAGTATCTTTTCTGCCTTTTTTTTTTCTTCTGAAAAAAGGCACTGGCAAGGGTGGCTCCTCGAGTCCTGGTTCAGGAAATTAGCGATTCGTTCAATCTGCAGGGGTTTATCGGCCATACGTCTTTTTTTTTTTTAGGATTTACTACGTTCCACGTGCTCACTCATCTGGGATATGAGAATATTCCAAATTATTCCACAAAGGATTATACTATTTTCACATATTATAAACAAGAGAAAACATAGTCGGATACATATATGTACGTCACATAAAGAAAGTTCATAGTCATACGATCCCACGTTACAACGCCCTATGTATACTAGAATAGAAAGATATGTGCATATCATTACGTCAATGACTTTACCCGTAATCCATAAATTTGCATATTGCTTGAAAAATTTTTTTTTCAAAACTTCTTCAAAATATTTCATCGATCTTTCTCGACGAAGCAATTCAACCTGCATGGATCGAATTTTTGAATAAAATTCCCCAAAAACTAACTTAACTGTCTCGCACTGTATATATATATATACACTGTATGTATATATATCTACATACGCACATAGATATACATATATATGTATCTATGTAAAGTATATAGTATAGGTATTCACTGGCAGTCAAGAGCGACTGGCATGCGAATCGTCTCATTGGTGGAGAGCAGCTATACGTGGAGAAGAGGAGAGTCAGAAATAGGAATCTATAAGTAAATGGAGAGGAAACTGATTGGAGCTGTTAACATAAATACACGAATGGACGAACGCGATCGGAAATCGGGATTAGCGAATTGGCCCTCTGTCTCCCCCACTTTTATTTTCTCCCGGAGCTTTTACCGCCCTTCGCTCTCTCCCCCTCCTCATCAGCCAGTCGGCGTTGCCGTAGCCGTTGGCAGCAGCACTGAGAACCCCGACGAGGTTAAATTCTTGCGTTTGGCTGGCAATTCAGGATTTCTGATTTGAGTGCTCGGAATTGGTGCAAATCGATTTATGCCTTTCGGGTAAACTGAAGAAATTAGCGTGACGCTCACTGATCATAATTGTACGTCTATGACTTTTGCTGGATTTCGTCTTATCATCCTTATCACTTATGCTCGCCATTATTTTGCATTCTTCTTATTTGAATAAATTATACCTAATCACGGCAATCAAGTTGTTATCGATGCTCTTTGCTCGTTGAATCGTGAAAAATCGTACACGACCGATCATCCTCCTTAGCTTTGCATCCAATTACCTTGATTTTTCTTAGTCGTTTCTTTATTCTCTTTGGTACACTTACCTCCCCTTATCCTCCTTCCCCTCCTTCTCTTTCCTTTCCCCCACCACCTTTCGCTATGTCCACGCATTTGCCTGTATGCGCATCTAAGTGCTTTGATGGCTTTGAGTAAATGCTTTTTGTGAAATTGACTTGTTCGATACAATGAAATTAGTGTCGTCACTCGTCAATGGGGTGGGGATAGGTAAGACAGGTCGAACTGTGGATAGAGAGAGAGAGAGAGAGAGTGAGAGAGAGGAGAGGGTGGAGAGGGTGTTCGGATAAGTGGAGAAGGTAGGTGAGTAGGTAGATAGGTAGGTAGGTTGGAATCTACGCAGTACTCTGGATAATCATAAAAACCGCAGCACGGGGGCAGCATTAACGAACTCACCCCCTGTTGCTCTCGAATACTCGTAGCCATTTTGAGCTCATCATCCCCATTTGGTTCTTAGCTAGCATCCCCTGGAATCCATTTTCAATCCATTACACTTGTCTACGCCGCTGGATAAGGTGCCTGATGATGAGGATGCTGGTGCGACGAACGTCATTCCCGTAGCCTTTACGTATGTCTATATATATTGAAACGTAGTTTCTTAATACGACACCGATAAGGTAAATCCGAAAGGTAACCTACGTCATCTTCGACCGTCCATCCTTCGTCCACGCATCCAGATGCCAGGCGGGCGCCAGCCAGTTCTTCTTTTACCGGAAATTGCATGAGCCGGCATCACCTGGGAGTTCAGGTGGGACAGTCTCAATTTTGGCCGAAAGGAGAGCTTTGACGGATCCTGTCGCTTTTTGGGGATGCGCAAAATCGAGAAATGCAACCTGCGGTCTTGACCTTTGGGCTCGGGTAAAATCAGCAAACGCAACGGAAATCCACGTTCCTTAGCGAATCGGTAGATGACTCTTGGAGATCCTACACAGTTGCTTCCCCAGGGTCACCGGGTGACAGCTGAGCACCGGATCCTTAACTCGGGTCAAGGGGTACCTCTCCTGCTCTTAAATGTATCTAAACAATAGCATATACATAGGTGTAGCTTCCGAAGGCGTAGCTTCCGATTAAAAATCACGTTACAACATATATATACAGAAAAAAAGAGAGAGAGAGAGATAGAGATACAAAGTCAGCTAGACATTTTTCTAAAGTATTATCAGGACACGTGTGACCATTGTGTCCATCAGGTCAAAATCCTTTGCCATCAGTATCCAATTATACCTTTGGTAGATCCGCTTCCTGCTGATAGCAGCACACAGTCATCAAACCGCAAAATTCTCCTCCTCGGGATTTCCTGTCGCGTTATACGACGCAGCCCCGCGGTTTCTGTCGCCACATGAGAAAACACCAGTTGACGCCCATATATGTCCTGTAAATATTTTTATGCAAAAAAAAACACAGTTCCACCCACTTCCTCCTAGAGACACCTAGCGACAATATCGTGCAACAAAGCGGCAACAATTGTATGCGCAGTGATAAGGAGGGATATTGATAATGGGGAAAAGATAGAAAAAAAGAAGAATTCAAGGACCGAAGGGCACACTCTTTCACTTTTGTTTGACCACCGATCGATCTTCGGTAAGTTCCCGTCGCCATTACGTCAGTAACTCGGTAAACTCAATCTCGCAGACGTGGCAGCTTCGCCCTGATCGTCATTATCGAGAATTATTGAAAAAAAAGAAAAATCGTTACAAAAATCATTTCAAACATTTTTAATATCTTTTATTTTTTTTCTACCCTCTTGTATCCATTTTTTCTCTTTTCACAAATTACCCTCGCAGTGGCTGCCCTTAGTACGTCATTTGCACAATGTCTACGTACAGGTATGTACTGTATGAAAAATGATGTCAGTACGCGTATCTATAGCAGATCGCCTCGAATAGTCCCTAGAGACTATGGGCTACTTCTTCATTATTTATGTACATATGCATTTATGTTTGGTCGTGACTTATATACGTGTGTATATATACACCTATGTATAAATACACTTACTATATGTAATATGGTTTAGTTTGGCTCACATCGATCAAAATACCTGTCCACCCACTTCTCAGCTATTGCAACAAAGAGTGGAATACTTCCGGCTAAGCGTGCGTCCTCCTCCTATTCACTCGGCATCCAGTGTCTCTTGTTCGCTCACTCGTGTGTGTTCATACGTGAACTCCGTTCGATCGACAGGTACACAGGTTCGCGTTAAAAATTTAAGAGCCTCTCGAATCTTATCGAATATTCCAGCGTACCGAATTTTCAGTTATTCAGACCGGCGATGTAAACGGAAGGCAAATTTTTTTTTTTTTTAGTCAAGTGTAGCCAATTTTCGAATATTCCCATAAAACCCACGGGATCGTTTCAACGGGATTACTCTTACGCGCTTATAGCATGTGACATGTTTTTTTTTATACATGGAATAATAAAAGTACCGGAACATATACTATAGTTACGTCTCGGCAAGTTTTAACTACAGTTTCAACCCCAATCCCAATCAAAGTAAAAGTTTTGCCCAGGGTAGTTCGTTTCTCACGAGACTCCCCTCTGGTCCTCTCGTACTCCGTTTCTGTCCTTTTTCATCCCTTTGGGTTACCTACCCTTATACTTTTACCGTAATCTTCCCTCCGTCCCTTGTCCCTCTACCCCCTGTTCCCCCCTCCACTCCATGCCTCAGCTACGGAGCATCGAGTCTTATCCCTATTTATCCGATTTGTGCGCGGACCAATGGCGAGTCGGCGACACTTTTATGCATCCGTCTACCACTGGTCCAGCGCGATATCAACTACTCTTAACGGTGAGATAACTCGAATCGTAAATGAAGTCTTCTTCGGATATCTTCGGATATCTTCGGAAGACTCGATCACTTTTTTATGTACATATATATATATATACTTGACTACTTGTGCACTTTATGATTCGATCACACGATAAAGGTCCGTGCTTGGAATTTATATATTGAGTAAGTATTATTATTATTTTTTTTTTAAATTGTCCCTCCAATTCAGAAATCTCGTAGGTACTTCTAGTGGCGGCAAATTTGAAATCCGATATTTTAGAAGCACCGACGCTCTCGTCATATGATAGACCGTTTACGTATGGCTATACGCAGAGGAATTGACCTAGACGAATGAGATCCTTTGGTCCCTTTTACCGATGATACACGTCTATTTCGTCTATTTCATCTATTTCGTTTATTCGACGTCGAGCGTCGTCCATAAAGAGCGTCCAAGGGGTCGTATCGAGAAATGCGAACTATCGGGAGTTTAACTGCTTAACTGCTGGTACTGTCCAGACGTAGGAGCAATATAAAGAAGGACATTTAACTGTCCCAGTAAGGAGGATAGAATATATCGCCCTTATACTGTACAGTAGGAACTCTGAACTTTTGACAATAGGCATACATATATATACGGCACGTGTTTCCCTCTGCGAAAAGGAAATGAATCATCCAAGGATTCATGGAAGCTTCGAAATCGTCATATTGGAAATAGTGAGGGGGGGGGGGGGTGGAGGGGGCGATAGGGAAAGTGAAGCATAAATACTTGAATCCGAATGGCAAGTATAAACCTATATGGCTTTATTTTCGACGCATTATACGCAAGTGTCTAGGAAACTTTTTACCCTAGTTTGGAAACAAAGAGCACATATTACCGGAAGTGTTCACGTGCGTATATCGTCTTCTGTTGCAGTCTTCCGATTCTGAGGAAAATTTCAGAACCTAATTTCCCTTCTAATGGGCTACTTATCTGTCTGCACGAAGATCCCTCTGATATCTCTATTTACCGTGGTTTTTTATACTTCTTTTTTTTGATATGTCTTTTTTTATCTTTAGCATGAATGTCTTCAGGAAGCAGCGACCGCAGCTCGTATCTTATAGCTTCCGGGACGTGTCGCCTCTATCGAAACGTAGAATTTCCATTCTCCAGTTCCTGCGTTCAATTTCTGTTTTGAGATTTTTTTTTCGAAAATAATTCTACGTGGCTCCCAAGAACCGGGAGATACGGAGGGGTTGGGATTCATGTGAAAGATTCGATGTAGGAAGAATACTTAAAGAAATCGGGAAACGTATAGTGTCCTTTACGCAATATCCGTACTGCAGTTACGGAACTGTACTTCCGGTACGAGTTCATCCCTGAAGCCGTCAGCGAGACGTCTGATTGGATCGCAAGTAACGATTTCCAGTATAAGTTTCGTCGTTTACGTAATCCTGGTGCGCCAGATAAAGAAAGAAGATGGCCGACCAAAGGGTGCCGAGAGATCCGGCGTTTCGTTTCCGGGTTACAGTGAAAACCACTGTGTCCTTAGTTATGCAGTATTTCGCTTCCTCGTTGCTCGCGTCGCCTCGTGTCGTCTCGCTTCGTCCCACTTGTACCTTTTTTCCTTATGAATGGTCGGACCTAAAAATCGGAATGGTGGCGCCGAAAATGTCTTCATCTTCCAAGCGTACCGTCGATAAAGGCGCGCAGATGATAGGGTTGTAAAGTCCCGCTATGGCTTCGCCCATGGCTGCTGCCAGTGGATGCTTTTCTGCTTTGTCCTCTCCGTGTGTTAGGACGTCCTTGCCGATCGGCCGCAATTGCCGCTAGATGCAGAAAGTAGGAACCGGGCGAAATCGGCCGCTTAACGTCCCTGTAAAGACATTCCTGGGCCATTGCGTCTGACGCGGCACCGCGGAGTCTCCTAAGCTGCGAGCTGTAAAGATGGCGTCGTCTCTATATGCGAATTAGCACATTTTTCACATATTCACATCCAGGAACGATTTTTCTTTCTTTTTTTTTTTCCCCACGACATTTTTATATCCTCTTTCTGCCATCTTGGGAAAATCGTAACACGATACTTTTTAATGATAAGGAGTTCTCAGGTATCGCGTACCGTGTTACGATGAGTGTAAAATAGGAATAAAAAATGTCGTTTACAAAAGTTGTAATTGTAAAAACGTTTTATTTCTGTATTACGTCAATTTGTGAAGTATGGATAACATCTGGTGATAAAGGCCTGAAAATATAGTCTCTCACATGTAACACCTATGTTGGTCTAGCGTATTGCGCGGTAGGCTTTACGCTTATCAGCGATATGCACACGCGTGACTGCGTAACGGGAACAAGAGAGTACATGGACGTGTGCGTGAAGGTGCGTGAATATGCGTACGAGTATGGGACGAGTATGGGACGAGTAGCACAGGCATTGCGTCACAGTGCTAATAATTGTTTAATTTGGATAATTGGACACAAGGGACTTTCTGCCATCACCTACGCGCTCATCCGGTCCTAGCGCGGAAAATTGTCTTTTAAAATTGAGATATTTCTTGGCCACACGTATGTGCGTATGAGTGCAGCCTCTATAAACTTACAAGGTGTGACATATTTCCACGGCGATGAAATTAAATATTTTTATTTGATTTAATCAGCATCCTCCAGCAAGGCTAATTTATCTTCTTTGTCACTTTCAGAATTCTATCAGACACAATCTGTCCCTGCACAACAGATTCATGCGAGTTCAAAACGAAGGCACCGGCAAGAGCTCCTGGTGGATGATCAACCCCGACGCAAAACCTGGCAAATCGGCGCGACGAAGGTCAGTTTAATTGGATTTTACTGATAGACGAGGGGGGTGCAGAGGGTTCACGAGAGTAGGATTATATATAGATAAGGGGATGGAGGAGGGGGGGAAGGCACGTACAGGTGAATAATTTGACGCAATTGGCCAGGGCGACGTCGATGGAGACAAGTAAATTCGAGAAGCGTCGTGGCCGAGTGAAGAAGAAGGTGGAGGCCTTAAGAAATGGGGGGTTGCAAGCAGACGCCACACCTAGTCCAAGTAGCAGCGTCAGCGAAGGGCTGGATCTCTTTCCGGACAGCCCTTTGCCATCGGCCAGTGGTTTCCAGTTGTCCCCGGACTTCCGGTGAGTATCGATCATCACTAAGCTATTCTTCTCTATAATGAAAAGGAAATCTTTAACCTTCTCTAAAGACCTCGGGCATCGAGCAACGCTTCCTCCTGTGGTAGACTAAGTCCTATACCTGCCGTCCT